>JAUTXW010000308.1:0-185006 GCA_030620095.1 Kuschelorhynchus macadamiae
AAAAGCCTGTGATTGAAATAGATGAACAACCAGCGCTAAAGCTAATGGAACCAAAATGCTTCTATCATTCAAAATCGCCTTGTATGTGTGCTTTGACAAATGTGTTATTTTTATATGACAATTGTTTTATGAATGAATAAAAATATAAAAAAACTTAATTACCTTTTTATTTTGCATTAACCAACCATGATTGAATACAATTAATATGATACCTTAAATCTAATTTTCTAAATTCATTTAAAAGTTCATACTCATTTTTATATTTTAAATAATCTTTACAAAATTTAGCGGCTAATTTACATTGTTCCATTCGATCTATATTATTAACATATGCTGACAAATCTTGTGCTTCTGCGTCTTCTTCGCCTACAATTGATAAATATTGGAAGTATGCAGCAGATATAATAAACTCTTCATACATTTCAGTAACCATTTGCTCCATTGTAAATATTATTAAATTTATTCTTCCTTTTCAATTTCTTGAAGAATAGTATCCTCGTCAATAAATTGCTTCAAGTCTTTTAAATAGTAACCAAAGCCAATATCTTTTAGATCTTGAATAAGTTGAAAAAAATTTAATGTTTCAAAGTATTTGTTGCAACAGAGGGCAGCCTTTACGAATTCCGCGGATTGATTACAATAAAAGTCTATCCACTCCGGACCACTTGCCATACAATATGAGAAATAGGTTTTTGAAAGATTACTAAATTTCTCCTCTAATAATTTAACTGCAATCAGCAACTCAGCCATTTCATTTATTTAACATAATATTTTAAATATGTAGGGGGACGTCTCTTGCGAATAGGATTAACTTTCCTTGATAATACCTGTTTTTTATCTTCGTATAATTGAAACCTCTTTTGGGTTGCAATAATAGCAGGTATAAATTGGCAATCTTCTCCTATAAATTCTATTAGGTGGCTTAATTCTCCTACAAAGTATGATTTCCCAAATGTATTGAAAAACGTAGTAAGGCTTATAATTCCTTCTAAATAATCATCACAACAGTCAATTGCTTCCAAATAATCTCGTTTCAGTGGATAAAACAGCTTGGTGTATTCATCTTTCGAAATCACTTCAAAGAAATTTAGATATTTAAGTTTTAACTGTCTGATAGTTGTAGTTAATTTTTCGCGATTACACATAATTCACTTATTACTTGACACATTTTTTCTTTTTGTTTTATACAAAATTGGTGGAAAAATTCAAAAATAACTTTTTACGCAACTCGAGCACAGCTTAGTAAATGTGCCTCGGCATACTAAAATGATCATGATGCACCTATTTATAAGACTTAAGAATGCAAAATCAAATGTGGGAGAACAAAGAGAAAAAATTAAAAAATATGATGCGAATGAGAATAAAAGGGGAGGAAGTTAAGAATGAGGGACATGAGAGAGAGGAAGAGGAGGAGGAGGAGGCGCTCCCCTATTATATCTACTCATCTTTAATCCAAAAATTTAGCCAAGTGCTGATAAAAATGTTATTATTCATATTTATTAACATAGATCCTACACAATACTGGTTCTGAGTAGTCGGATTCTTAACTACTATGTTATAAACATATCAAATTAGATGTTGCGCCGTCCGGGTATTGGATCTTTTTGATAATACCACCAGTCGCATCAAATTGAATTTTGCAGTAATGGTTCTTGTAAATATTTTTCTCAAAGACTTTTTCTTTAAGACACTGGGTGACAAAGTTTTTAACAGATTTTTATTAATAACTCATAATACCTCTTGTCGATTTTGTCGAAATTTGGCAGTGTTGTTTTTAGTGACAAGAGGCTAATTCACCGTTAACTAGATGATAATTATTATATACACTGGCGTCCCAGCGTACACCCACACGAATATTATTTACAAAAAAATGTAGGGTAACCCGCACAGTTATTGGACAAGGACAGTTAATGGACGACAGGCACACACAGGTAAAGGTGAAATTAATGTTTATGCTGTAGAACACGGTGGCTCAGAGGAAATTATAACCGTCATGTCTACGCTTTCAGCCAATGGAAAAACTTGTCCTCCTGTGATAATTTATGGATATCAACGAAAAAAAGTGTTCCAGCGGAGTTGGGAATAGCAAAGAGTGAGAATGGTTGGATAACGTCAGAAGTATTTTTTGAATTTGTTGCCAATATAGTTCACCCGTACTTGATCAAAGAAAACATCGAATTGCCAGTTATATTTTTTTTAGACGGCCATAAAACACATCTGACCTACGAGGTTAGCAAACTTTGTTCTGAACTTAGAATAGAACTCATTATACCCAAATGCAACACGAATTCTACAACCCGCAGTTGTTTCAGTTTTTGGCCCAATAAAACTTGATGGAAAAAAGCAGTTAGGGAGTGGTGCAATGAGCATGTTAATGAAGTAGTAACTGAAATAAACTTTGCCTGTATTCTAGAAAATGATGTGACTACTGCTATAAATCCAGACACACTGATAAATGATTTTAGAATATGTGGACTTTTCTCTTTTGTAGCTGACAACATCGACTTTTCAAAATGTCTTGGAAAATGTCAACCTTCGGTTGCCCCTAAACCTGAAGAAGCTGTAGAAGTTTCCTCATTTCTAGACCAAGACAAGACTTGCCTAATCTTGGTCTTGGTCTTGAAGCATAAAGACGGTCTTGGTCTTGGTCTTGTGAATCAAGACCAAGACAAGACTTAGCTCAATCTTGGTCTTGGTCTTGAAATCTTGGTCTTGGTCTTGAAGTCTTGTTGATAAAAATGTTTTATATTCGTTCTTATTCCGGATTTCAGTAGTTTCATTATTAATTCCTAAAGGATATTCTCAGGTTCTTGCCAGCTAGACTTCCCAAGCAACAGTGGTTTTTACAACACAACAATGCTCTCAAATTTGCCACCCGCCGTTTCACCTTTTAGTCACCATCATCAATTTTGTTTTCTCTTATTGTTTTATTACTTTTTTAAATAGTCCCTTACCATTAAGTATTTAGGTTCTTAATGACAAGGCAAGTGTAAATGTCAATTGAAGATGCTATATAAAACGTGATAATCTAATATTGAGAAAAAATATAGTAATGATGATGGACGAAAGATCAAACGTCGGATAGCAAATCTGAAAATACCGTTGTATAGCTGGAAAAAAGTGACAATAAGAATGTGTTTTTAATTTTGGATATCAACCAGCGCCAGAGAAATAAAATATAAATCTTCAATGTTCGGCTTTTTTCGGATGTCTCCTACTACTACAGGGATCTTAAAAGCTTTTAAACGGCATATTTTAATTTAATGGTAAGAATCGAGTTTGAAAACCGGTACGTACCTTTAAGAATTCTTTATTCGGTGTAGATTTTCATATCTCTTAAGATACAAACACTCTCTTTCGCATGAGCTGAAAATACCCCTTTTACCGACTCGCCCCCCCCCCACCGATAATTTTTTGGCTGCATTAACACACATTTTCTGTTCGGTTGCGTTTAGAAAGTAAATACGTATTTCGCAAAGAGATTTTACAAAAAAAGATGTTAACATTGTACTTGCTGAAGTCACCAATCTTGAACATCAACATGGTTTATAAATTTTATTTTATGGTTCAGTTCTTCTAACCGATGCGACGGTCTCCACCCTGGCGTTGCAGCAGACCTTGTATACCTTTTTTTTGTAGGTATGTAGGAAGTTTTAAAACTGGGGACCAAAAACTTATTTAAAATACATACAATCCACCATCAAATCCTGTTTTAAGCTGATTAATAATTGAGAAAAAATATTGATTTTAATTCTACAGAATAATTGAGTTTAAACTTCATGCAGAATGCATGACATAAGTTTTACATGCAATATGCAAAAGCATGCGCATTTGCGTCCACTTTAAGATGAAATCATAGGCGTTCGCAATACGTTTTTAAGACTCGTTCAAATTTAAATATTTAAAAATTATAAAGAATAAAATATTCATTATTTGCTTTGATCCAAAAGTCAATAAGTTTGAATAGTTTTAACTGTGAAGAGTGTATCTGGCCCAAATTAAAGGAGTACATTTTTCAGTCAGCTATATTATTTGGCCTTCTTCACCAATTTGATTCATTTTTGGCGGGATTATAGTCTGACAGAATATTATGTTCTTACTGAAATGCCGAATTTTAGAATAATTATACAGATATAATAATTTGTACTATGAGGTTTTAGGAACTAAGATGTTGAAAAATGTTAAAAATATTTAGCGAATGAACAACTAATTAAAATAAGTCCATATTTATTAAATGACAATATTTTACAATTTCGTATTTAAGGCAGATAAGGTAATTCTTATTTCTTAATTTGCGACTAAAATTGTTCAAAAGTCAATCAAATAAGTAGAGTTTTAACTATGCCTCTAACTAATAGAGAGACAGACAGATCGACGAAACTGAGAAAACATGATTGTTATAAACTCAATAAACATTAGTTATTGCCTCGCTAGCCTGACTGTAAAGACTGTTCCCCGTGTGTAGAAGTACATTTTGAAACTAAAATATGTATAATCATTCAGTCGTATTATATGCAAATAGTTCATAATAAACATAAAAGCACTTGCTACGCTACTGCCTACCCTTTGAACCTATCAGTCTAAGCTCAGAGGGAGGCGAATGGTACGCGATAGCCAATCATAAAACAATTATCTACCTACTACAATGTCGTTGGGCGCCGCGTTGTAACTTATGCGGAAAAGGGCTTTTTTTACATAGAATTTTACTTGTATAAGATATTACAATTTAGAAAAACCAAAATAGTTTGGTAACATTGAATTCCGATGCCTATTTTTTGTCCGCATTCTTTTTGCAGGCCTAGATCCCTTGGCAGATTATGATTATTAGGTATTTCCCTAAATTGTGCTTGTACTACTTCTCATTAACTGTTCAGTATTCATTATCGACTGTTGTATCGTGCATGTTGCTATTTTTTAAAATGTCGAAAAGATCTAATTTAGCTGAAAGTAGTACCAAGAGTAAAGTAAAAAAACCAAATGTAATTAGTTCGGGTAGTACCGTTGATACTCTTGAAAAGGATTTGGTGGACGACGAAGGTGCAGGTTCTTCTGCAGAAACTCAGAAAAAAACTGGCTACTCCAAATATTTTAATTATATTAAAGAGCAAAACGAATTAACAGCCAAATGTAAAATCTGTGAAGAAAAGAAAATAAACAATATTTTAAAAATGAAGAATTCTAACACATCCGGATTAAAAAGACATCTGTTGGCAGCACATATCAATCAATTTCGAGAAATGTTTGGCAGTGAGATTCCGAAGAACCAAGCAACATTGAAAAGTTTTGTTGAATCAAAACAGGTATGTAAATAATCGTAATTGTTATTATACTTTTACTATTTTTTTTTAAAGAGCAACTAATTAAGAAAAAAACAGTCACTTTGATTTAGTTTACTTTTGGATGATTTGCAAATCGCAATTATTTTGTTCTATACAGGGTGTATTAAAAAACAGGAAATATTACAAAGGCTAAAATTTTACATTTTTATTAAGTATTTTATTTTTTGAGTAAAAAGGTTCTTTTTACCATAAGTATTTTATTTTACTATGTGAAAAAAATGTTAAAGATAGCAAGTTTTTTTGCTTATGATGCTATCATTTAATTAAATTAAATTTTCTAAGCTTGCAGTTACAAGTTACAATTAAAAATATTTTTGTAAGAAGGTAGCCCTGATAATGGCGAAAGCCGAAAGCCCTCTGCTACAGCTTTATTAATGAAAAGTTTTGCACAAAATTGTTGATATAAAAATTAATATGGCGAACTGCTTTAAAAATTACCAACCTTTTATGGGCCATTTGGTATTATTTTTTTGCCATTTATCTGAATTTCATTATTTTGCAAATATTGTCAAATTTTTAAACTAAAAAATTCTTAAATCTCAACTTTTATTCAAAACCAAAGATTATGCTAGGTGTCTACCGCATAGCTTTCGCGCCGATATTTGTTTATTTCTGGTTTGATCGAAATAATTTTGGAATGGGCTGTAAGTTTGCGAAATGACATATTTTGACGGTCTGTTTAACAACTAACATGTCCTAATAAACATCATCAAATTTAGCGCCGGCCTCTATATGGATCAACTTGCCTTATGTAAATACCGGAAATTGTTAATAAATTTGCTGATCATCATTGGGTAATATTAAATTAAAAAAGAGAAATATTCAAAATTTGACATTAATTTTAACAAAGGTAAATAAATGGGCGGGTTCATTTAATTTTATTAGGTTACCACCTTATATAAATTATTTTTTTCTAACTTGTATAACTTAAATTATTAATGAAAATAACATAATCCTATTTTTTCGACATTATTTAGGTAAAATCAAATAGTTTTAAGCCACGTCAGGCACTTCGATTTCAAAAACACATTTTAAATAAAAATATCAGAATGTTATGTAAAATTCCGATTAAAACAGAAATTGTCAAACTTTTACTAATGGGTCCAAATATGTTTTTTAAACCTACATCCTATACTAAAATTCCATTCGATCAAAACCAAAAATGCCAGCGCGAAAGTGTTCTTGTAGACACCCGTATTTGTTTATTTTGGACTTGTTCAAAGTTGATTAAAATTTAATGAATTAGGCTAACCATTTCGAACACAAAATTTGTAATTAAAGTGAATCAATATAGCGTAATACCTTAAAAATTACAGTTTTTCCCTAGAGAATTTTCTTTGGAACACCCTATATAATTTTTTATCAAATCATCATTTTTTAAACTATTTAAAACTTGCAAATAATAACTAAAAATTATATATTTGGCTATTTTTAAATTTGTAATAAGTACGTTAATACTTGTACGATTATTTTTCATATTTCAAAGATTCTTTTTATTTCAAAATTAACAAGATGTGTAAGTAAAAAAAGATAAGACCTAAAAATCAAATTTGTTGTCAATATCAAAAATTTCACTTTTGTTGTCTATTTTTAACCGTAAAGGTCTTAAATAATGACATTACTTAAACAGTTTCAATCCTATTTAAAATCAGTATTACTTTATAATGTTTAAGAGTTTAAGAGGCTGTCACGTGAATAATACAGTTGTGGACCTTTCGAGGAGCTGTTTAGGAATGTGCTCTCACGTAAGCCGATCGCATCACAAAAAAATTGCCAAAAAAGCAAAAAAAAAGCCAAATACCTTCCAAAATATTGCACATAGAACAAATATGTTTTATTAAAATAGGGCAAATAATTATTTCCTGCAAAAACTGAGAAACGGTTAAACGATTAAGTTAAAGTCATTACTAATTTTCCACTCAGTGTGAACAAATTTATTAAATATAAAATCAAGCGCGGGGAAAAATTTTGCAATAATACAATATAAAAATATAAAAAAATACTAAAAGATTTTATAAAGGCTAGTTTATTTTTTTTGCCATTTATTCATTATGTATACTTTTCCCTTTATCATAATAGTTTGATATTATTTTTGTTAAAGGTCCATCAAACAAAAATATAATGGTGAAGTTATTACTCTGCCGCTTTCAAACAAAAATAAGAACTTTCTTTTCAGGGATTTTCCCTTTTTTTTAGATTGTAGTAAAATTCCATTTTATTTTGGACTCGCTTTCGTATAGCATTAATATTTCTAAAGAATATTTTATTTATCCTATATTTTTTTCATTTCAGATAACTTTGAAGTCAGCGAAAAACCAGCAGGAAAATATATCAGTTGAATGCCAAATGGTTCATTGGCTAGCAGTCAAGAGGCTTCCATTTAACTTTTTTGACGACGAAGAAACCAAGAAGTTTTTTAAGGCAATTAATCCAGATTTTGTATACCCTAAGAAAGACGCATTTCGGAGGCGCGTAATTGACGAATTTTATAGAATTAAAACAAATCTAAAAGCTCTTCTTGAAGATTATATGCTGTCTCCTTCACAATTGATGCTTGGACATCAAATTCTTGTAAGTCTTATTACGGAATTACTATTCACTTTATCGACAACCTTTGGAAATTGCATTCATTAGCTCTTGACTTTGTACCTTCTCATGGAAAACATACAGGTCTTGATATGGCAAATATTTTTATAAAAACTTTAAGAGAATATAACTTAAAACATAAAGTTAAAGGTATTACACTTGATAATGCTGCTTCCAACACTACTTTTATTTGCAACCTAAGCGATTTACTGGGAAAAGAAAACATACATTTTGATAAAGAAAATCAACATTTTCGTTGTTTTTCTCATATTTTAAACTTGGGTGTTCAAGATGCGCTAAAATGTTTAAATATTGAGGCTTCAAATACCAACTTTATTTCAGACGATGATGACTCTGACAGTTCTGACTCTGATTTTGATAATATGAATTTAAATTCTGTTTTAAAAATTAGAAAAACATTTAAAATTATAAAAAATTCTAAGCAACTCCAAAGAAAATTACAAAGTTGTTGCCATACCACTAATATTAATTATATAAAACCACAAATTGATGTTCGCACCAGGTGGAATAGCACCTATAAAATGATAAAAATAGCCATAGATTTAAAACCAGCTCTAAATATTTTAATCCTAAATCTAGAAAAAATTAAATGTTATCAGTTAACTGGCGACGACTGGGAATTATTGGAAAAGGTTGCAGCTTTTTTAAAACCTTTTAATAATCTTTCGACAATTTTGTGCGGAGAAAAGTATCCCACTCTTCCCATAGTAGTATTATCATTTAATATGCTATTGGACAAAATTGATAATCAAATTAATGAATATCAATATAAGGAAAATAAAACAGAAATCGAAACATTACTCTTAGAATCTTTTGTAAATTGTAAAAAAAAAACTAATGAAGCATTATTTAAAAACCAGTTGGATCTATTGCTCTATTCTTATTCTCGACCCTAGGCATAAAGTGGAAACTTTTTCATTAACCTCATGGGGAGGGGAAATGAAGGAGGAAGCAATAAGATCTTTTGAAGCTATGTTTCAAAAGTATAAGAGTTCGGGTGAGGCTGAAGTTGAGGTCGAGGGAGATTCAGGTAGTTCTGCTAGTAATGACGAAATCGAATATACGTTTTTATTTGAAAAAAATACCGATAAACAACAAAAAAATGAAATAAATGAGTATTTGGGATCTAAACGTGCACCAAAAAATATCGATATATTAGAGTGGTGGAAGGAGCATGAGATGCAATTTCCAACATTAGCCAGAATGGCAAAAGATTTTTTATCGATTCAGGCTACTGCTGTGTCCGCAGAGCGCCTTTTTTCACAAGCAGGTCTCATAAATAGCAAACTACGAAATTCGTTAAACGAGGAATCAAATAAGTGTTTGCTTTGTTTAAGCTCATGGTGTAAAAGTGATTTAAAAAATGATATTATGGGCAATGTCGATTAAAATTTAATTAAGAATAAGTATAAAAAACTGTTAATATTTATTTTAGGCTATATGTATTATTATCTTGTTAGTTAGTATTACACACATTTATTTACTCCTTTGTTGTAAACTGTAATAGTAAAAATATATTAAAAATATGTTTAACCAACAAGACGCTTTTTTTTTTAACCAAGCACAAAACCAATCTACGACTTCCTAAAAAAAACATTACAAAATCATAGTTTAAAATTTTTAGAAAATTTGATTTGCATAGTGAGGGCATATGACTAAAATTCAGAAATGCGATGTTGACTTTTCTACAAAAAACTGAACATCATTTTGTCAATATAACAAATATATTTATTTTTAAAGGAAGTTAGATGTATTGTGCTGAATTCTTTTATTTACTTATTTTAAAAATATTAGCAGTTACAAATCATACATCTATCTATTAACATTTAAAATTTATTGGGCGAAAATTAACTGGCATAGAGAAAATCGGTGTTTTTATTTTATGCTTTCTTAAGTTTTAAGAAAAATCAACAATCAAGTTTTAAAAAAATCCCAAAATTGCCAATATAACGTCTAAGCGACAACATCGCATTTTTTTAGATATTTTAGTGAGGTATCCCTTATGTACTTTTAGTACAACTCAGTCAACATAATTATGATTTAAATCATAAAGTTCTGGTAGATGTACCTAGTTGATAAATGTGAAGAATTCAGCATGAAAAAAGTCTCTTATTTAGCTTTTGCCTATAATAACATGTAGGTAGGTTTGTAGGTATATTTCAAGTTTTAACCAACTAAAAAAGATTTTTAATGACAAAATCTAATTATGTTAATATTCTTATAACAATTTCAAACAATTCATTTACCAGATTTAATATACCGATACTAACAAGTGCGTGGGTTGCGTTCAGCGATATAATAACCGCTCATAAAAGAGTGCCTGTAAAAAGGTCCTAATCTTATATGAATAAACAGAAAATAAAGTAGGAACAAAAAATATAATTTTGCCGACAAGCTGATGCAACGCGCTAACAAGCCTAATAAACATCATCAAATTTAGCGCCGGCCTCTATATGGATCAACTTGCCTTATGTAAATACCGGAAATTGTTAATAAATTTGCTGATCATCATTGGGTAATATTAAATTAAAAAAGAGAAATATTCAAAATTTGACATTAATTTTAACAAAGGTAAATAAATGGGCGGGTTCATTTAATTTTATTAGGTTACCACCTTATATAAATTATTTTTTTCTAACTTGTATAACTTAAATTATTAATGAAAATAACATAATCCTATTTTTTCGACATTATTTAGGTAAAATCAAATAGTTTTAAGCCACGTCAGGCACTTCGATTTCAAAAACACATTTTAAATAAAAATATCAGAATGTTATGTAAAATTCCGATTAAAACAGAAATTGTCAAACTTTTACTAATGGGTCCAAATATGTTTTTTAAACCTACATCCTATACTAAAATTCCATTCGATCAAAACCAAAAATGCCAGCGCGAAAGTGTTCTTGTAGACACCCGTATTTGTTTATTTTGGACTTGTTCAAAGTTGATTAAAATTTAATGAATTAGGCTAACCATTTCGAACACAAAATTTGTAATTAAAGTGAATCAATATAGCGTAATACCTTAAAAATTACAGTTTTTCCCTAGAGAATTTTCTTTCGAACACCCTATATAATTTTTTATCAAATCATCATTTTTTAAACTATTTAAAACTTGCAAATAATAACTAAAAATTATATATTTGGCTATTTCTAAATTTGTAATAAGTACGTTAATACTTGTACGATTATTTTTCATATTTCAAAGATTCTTTTTATTTCAAAATTAACAAGATGTGTAAGTAAAAAAAGATAAGACCTAAAAATCAAATTTGTTGTCAATATCAAAAATTTCACTTTTGTTGTCTATTTTTAACCGTAAAGGTCTTAAATAATGACATTACTTAAACAGTTTCAATCCTATTTAAAATCAGTATTACTTTATAATGTTTAAGAGTTTAAGAGGCTGTCACGTGAATAATACAGTTGTGGACCTTTCGAGGAGCTGTTTAGGAATGTGCTCTCACGTAAGCCGATCGCATCACAAAAAAATTGCCAAAAAAGCAAAAAAAAAGCCAAATACCTTCCAAAATATTGCACATAGAACAAATATGTTTTATTAAAATAGGGCAAATAATTATTTCCTGCAAAAACTGAGAAACGGTTAAACGATTAAGTTAAAGTCATTACTAATTTTCCACTCAGTGTGAACAAATTTATTAAATATAAAATCAAGCGCGGGGAAAAATTTTGCAATAATACAATATAAAAATATAAAAAAATACTAAAAGATTTTATAAAGGCTAGTTTATTTTTTTTGCCATTTATTCATTATGTATACTTTTCCCTTTATCATAATAGTTTGATATTATTTTTGTTAAAGGTCCATCAAACAAAAATATAATGGTGAAGTTATTACTCTGCCGCTTTCAAACAAAAATAAGAACTTTCTTTTCAGGGATTTTCCCTTTTTTTTTTAGATTGTAGTAAAATTCCATTTTATTTTGGACTCGCTTTCGTATAGCATTAATATTTCTAAAGAATATTTTATTTATCCTATATTTTTTTCATTTCAGATAACTTTGAAGTCAGCGAAAAACCAGCAGGAAAATATATCAGTTGAATGCCAAATGGTTCATTGGCTAGCAGTCAAGAGGCTTCCATTTAACTTTTTTGACGACGAAGAAACCCAGAAGTTTTTTAAGGCAATTAATCCAGATTTTGTATACCCTAAGAAAGACGCATTTCGGAGGCGCGTAATTGACGAATTTTATAGAATTAAAACAAATCTAAAAGCTCTTCTTGAAGATTATATGCTGTCTCCTTCACAATTGATGCTTGGACATCAAATTCTTGTAAGTCTTATTACGGAATTACTATTCACTTTATCGACAACCTTTGGAAATTGCATTCATTAGCTCTTGACTTTGTACCTTCTCATGGAAAACATACAGGTCTTGATATGGCAAATATTTTTATAAAAACTTTAAGAGAATATAACTTAAAACATAAAGTTAAAGGTATTACACTTGATAATGCTGCTTCCAACACTACTTTTATTTGCAACCTAAGCGATTTACTGGGAAAAGAAAACATACATTTTGATAAAGAAAATCAACATTTTCGTTGTTTTTCTCATATTTTAAACTTGGGTGTTCAAGATGCGCTAAAATGTTTAAATATTGAGGCTTCAAATACCAACTTTATTTCAGACGATGATGACTCTGACAGTTCTGACTCTGATTTTGATAATATGAATTTAAATTCTGTTTTAAAAATTAGAAAAACATTTAAAATTATAAAAAATTCTAAGCAACTCCAAAGAAAATTACAAAGTTGTTGCCATACCACTAATATTAATTATATAAAACCACAAATTGATGTTCGCACCAGGTGGAATAGCACCTATAAAATGATAAAAATAGCCATAGATTTAAAACCAGCTCTAAATATTTTAATCCTAAATCTAGAAAAAATTAAATGTTATCAGTTAACTGGCGACGACTGGGAATTATTGGAAAAGGTTGCAGCTTTTTTAAAACCTTTTAATAATCTTTCGACAATTTTGTGCGGAGAAAAGTATCCCACTCTTCCCATAGTAGTATTATCATTTAATATGCTATTGGACAAAATTGATAATCAAATTAATGAATATCAATATAAGGAAAATAAAACAGAAATCGAAACATTACTCTTAGAATCTTTTGTAAATTGTAAAAAAAAAACTAATGAAGCATTATTTAAAAACCAGTTGGATCTATTGCTCTATTCTTATTCTCGACCCTAGGCATAAAGTGGAAACTTTTTCATTAACCTCATGGGGAGGGGAAATGAAGGAGGAAGCAATAAGATCTTTTGAAGCTATGTTTCAAAAGTATAAGAGTTCGGGTGAGGCTGAAGTTGAGGTCGAGGGAGATTCAGGTAGTTCTGCTAGTAATGACGAAATCGAATATACGTTTTTATTTGAAAAAAATACCGATAAACAACAAAAAAATGAAATAAATGAGTATTTGGGATCTAAACGTGCACCAAAAAATATCGATATATTAGAGTGGTGGAAGGAGCATGAGATGCAATTTCCAACATTAGCCAGAATGGCAAAAGATTTTTTATCGATTCAGGCTACTTCTGTGTCCGCAGAGCGCCTTTTTTCACAAGCAGGTCTCATAAATAGCAAACTACGAAATTCGTTAAACGAGGAATCAAATAAGTGTTTGCTTTGTTTAAGCTCATGGTGTAAAAGTGATTTAAAAAATGATATTATGGGCAATGTCGATTAAAATTTAATTAAGAATAAGTATAAAAAACTGTTAATATTTATTTTAGGCTATATGTATTATTATCTTGTTAGTTAGTATTACACACATTTATTTACTCCTTTGTTGTAAACTGTAATAGTAAAAATATATTAAAAATATGTTTAACCAACAAGACGCTTTTTTTTTAACCAAGCACAAAACCAATCTACGACTTCCTAAAAAAAACATTACAAAATCATAGTTTAAAATTTTTAGAAAATTTGATTTGCATAGTGAGGGCATATGACTAAAATTCAGAAATGCGATGTTGACTTTTCTACAAAAAACTGAACATCATTTTGTCAATATAACAAATATATTTATTTTTAAAGGAAGTTAGATGTATTGTGCTGAATTCTTTTATTTACTTATTTTAAAAATATTAGCAGTTACAAATCATACATCTATCTATTAACATTTAAAATTTATTGTGCGAAAATTAACTGGCATAGAGAAAATCGGTGTTTAATTTTATGCTTTCTTAAGTTTTAAGAAAAATCAACAATCAAGTTTTAAAAAAATCCCAAAATTGCCAATATAACGTCTAAGCGACAACATCGCATTTTTTTAGATATTTTAGTGAGGTATCCCTTATGTACTTTTAGTACAACTCAGTCAACATAATTATGATTTAAATCATAAAGTTCTGGTAGATGTACCTAGTTGATAAATGTGAAGAATTCAGCATGAAAAAAGTCTCTTATTTAGCTTTTGCCTATAATAACATGTAGGTAGGTTTGTAGGTATATTTCAAGTTTTAACCAACTAAAAAAGATTTTTAATGACAAAATCTAATTATGTTAATATTCTTATAACAATTTCAAACAATTCATTTACCAGATTTAATATACCGATACTAACAAGTGCGTGGGTTGCGTTCAGCGATATAATAACCGCTCATAAAAAAGTGCCTGTAAAAAGGTCCTAATCTTATATGAATAAACAGAAAATAAAGTAGGAACAAAAAATATAATTTTGCCGACAAGCTGATGCAACGCGCTAACAAGCGGCTTCCGTCTTCAACGAGTCACCGAAAAGACCGCCTGTATATTTAATCTGGACGTTCAAGTAAAAATAGACAGACTCTTTTTTAATATACCTACTTAACTATTTTAGTTTCAAGACCAAGACCAAGACAAGAGTCTTGAGATGCAGTCTTGGTCTTGGTCTTGGTCTTGAGACTTAAGTCTTGGTCTTGGTCTTGAGGCGATTTGCAGGTCTTGGTCTTGGTCTTGGTCTTGGTACCAAGACCAAGACAAGCCCAAGACTAGTCTTGTGATCTCGCGAAGCCCTACTCATTTCCCGCCTTATCTTATAAAGATTTTTCTGCCATTGTTGATGAAGAAAAAATCAATAATTTTGGTAGTACAAATCCTGATGTGATAACTGAAGAAAATGAAAACACTTTTCTACTGGATAAGGTTTGGCAAGCTTTCAAACATCCAATTAGATCCATTATGTGAGAAACATCTGAGGTTAATCCAGAAGAGTCATTTTTACGGGATGAAGTTATGGTCTTCAAAGACATAAATCAAATCGCAGAACAAACTTTAAATGGGACAGTATATGGTAAAGATGAAAGTCAACAGCTAATTGGCACCCAAAATTTAATATACAGCAACAATGACGAAGTAAATTTAACCGTAGACATGGCTGTTGAGGTAGAAAATAACAATGAAAATCAAAAAAACGATGAGAAACAAAACAACAAAAAGAGAACTTAGTAATGCCTAAAACACCAGAACGTAAAGCCTAAAGAAATAACTTCAGAAAAATAAGAAAACCTGTTTAAAGTAAGAAATGAGAAAAAGAGAAATTTGGAAGAGGAAAAGGCGGAACGAAAAAAAAGCGCCATGAAAAAAAAGAATTCGAAAAAACAAAACGAAGTAACCAACAAAACTAAGAAAAACCAAGACCCGTTAAAAGAAAATAATCCATCTTGTTCGAACATTGATTTATATGTTAATCAAAATGTTAAGGCAGTAACCCGCGCACTGTTTAATAAAAAACCAGCTGATCAGAAACAGCACACAAATTCTTGTACAGTTTGCAAACAATACACTAAAATTCAATACCGCTTGGTTTGTGACGAATGCTCGAAGATATAAGCATAAGGAATGCATTCCAAAACATCATCAAATGCATATTCCAGACCACATAGATTTTTATGTCACTTATGCTACCAGGAAGGCAGCACTTCAGAACAAGGCAACAGCACTTCAGACGTTTCTGGTAAAGATTCGGAAGTTGACAGATTGTTTAACCAATATAAGGAATACTACAAAGAAAATTAAGTCATAGTAGTCATTTAACGAAATTGTAATATAATAATATAATATGTGGATAATAACTGTAAAAATTGTCCAATAAGTGTATTTTTTTATAAACTTTTTAATAAAAAAAAATAAAAAATGAATGTTCTTTATTTTGCTAAAAGTAAGAACAGCAATTAAAAATACATAGTTTCTGCTATGGACTGACCTTTTTATGTGATTTCTGATCTAAATTTAATGCCCTTGTTGCTAATTTGTCTTAAGTGTCCAAGGACTATATGGTTTACCCTACGCTAGTGACTTTTTATTCATTTGGATACTTTTTTCGGATCAAGCAAATTAAAATAAAACTCCTTTATCTTGTAACTTTTTTCCCATCTTGATTCGTTTTCGAGAAAAAAACCGTTTATTGAAAAGATAAAAAAATAAAGTTAACTTTGCTCGTTGCTAGGGACTGTTGTTTTGTTGTTATAAACATAATGTTTTTGACTTGTTTTTACTTTTTCTTTCAATTATTTTCTCTTTGATAAATTGTGGTAGTAAAATAATATTCTTCAAAATGATTTGCCTTTACTTCTTGAAGATGTTCCTCTTCAGTTACGGCAACAACATTGGTTTATGCGTGATGGTACTCCAGCCCACTTTAGCATATTGGATCGTGAGTATTTAGATAGTGCCAACCAAAATCATTGGATAGGTCATGGAGGACCACAATTCAGCCTAGATTTCTATTTGTGGGGGCACCTGAAAACGCTAGTTTATAGTACACCAACTAAAACATTAGAGCAACTAAGAAGTAAAATTATTGATGTATAGATGATACAGAAGAGTCATGAGGAGATAAAACAAAATTATAAAGTTTTCCGTAAACCAGTGGCGTAGTAGTTTTGCTAAGATTTTGTAAGTATAGTTACGGCTACGCCACTGGTTAATTGATTTTTTGTGTGCTTCTATACCGTACTAATATTTTCAAAAATCAAATAAATATTGAACATTTTGCTTAAAACAAAAAAAAAGCTTTTACACCCTCTACATATATCTTGAAAATCAGGCATTTTAGGATACAACCTTATAGGAAATTTTCGACTTAAAAATTATTCAAGAATAACCATTAACATGCAAAAATATTTACTAGACTTTATGTGGTGATATCAAGGGAGATGCAATTAAGTTGGTTTTATTTTATTTTCTCCAAAACGAAGTAAGATGCGAAAAAAAATCAAGAGGCAAAAACGTTTAGCTTTTAGTTGCTTAATTCGAAAAAGTTATCAAAATGGAAAAAAAATCAGTGCCGTATATTTTTTTGTCAATAATATTCGAGAGGATACAGCCCCGGGCGCCACTGGATTTAATAATTACCATCTAAACAGGGCTACATTAGCCCCTAATCATTACAAATAACACTGCCAGATTTTAATGAAATCGATCAAAGGATCTTTAGGATATTAATTAAAAACCGATTAAAAAAAAATAATTTGACTCTCAGTATCTTAAAAACCAGACATTTTAAGACACAAATTTATTTGAACTTTTCTACTTAAATTGGTCTAGGAGCTCGTTTATATGAACTTTATTCGACATAAAATATGTTCAGGAATGACCTATTAATATGGAAAAGAAGTACCCAGTTTTTGCTAGATTTTCTTTGGTGAAAGCAATGGAGTGGTTTTTATTTTTTTTTCTCGAAAACAAAGCAAGATACAAAAAATTGTCAAGAGCCAAAACGTTTTAGTTTTAGTTGGTTAATTAGAGAAAATGATAAAAATGAGAAAAAGTCAGTTGCGTATCTCTTTTGTCAATAATATTCGTAAGGGTGTACCCTGTTAGGGCTAAATTCATCTCTTATCATTGCTAATAACATTGACAGATTTCAAGAAAATCGGCGGCAAAGGATCATTGAGATATTAATAAAAAACTGATTTTTTTGAAAAAATTTGACACCCAATATCTTAAAAACCAGAAATTTTCAGATACATGTTTATATGAACTTTTTTACATAATATTGGTCTGGGAATGTGCCCTTAAAGTTATGGCATACCATTAAGTAACACCCTGTATTTCTTAATATAAATCGATATGTTATTGCCATATATTAAAAAATATATCGCAACCAAAAATAAATGAAATAAATAGTGATATTATGACATTATTTTCTGAAAAACTAAGTCGGGGGAAATTTCGATTGAAATGTCCAAGATCATTTATAAAATTTCCAAAAAAATATAAAAAGTTAATCGAAAATTTATCAACCCGCAAAGATTATTTTTGTTTTAAGTTTCTCTACACCTCGCGTCGTTCTGCTTAAAAAACCCTAACAATTCTGGAAACACCATAAACTTGTTGCATACATATGACGTGGCATGTGACGACGACGCAGGTTTGCAGGACGATAATAAAGGGATTCAAGATCACAACACTGATGATGAGGAAGATATTGATTACCCAGATGAAGCTTTGGATTTTCCAAATGAAATATTGGACAAATTGGAGCACGAAAAAGTTCCATGTTGTATTGGAAAAGATGACAAGACCAAGTGGAGAAAGCATCCAGGAAATCGTCAGGTGAGGACAAGCGCTGTAAATACTATTAAGTTTCTCACTGGAGTTAAAGTTTAACATCTGCCGCAGAGATCTGGAACCTTTTTCTCACCAATGATATGTTGCAAGGCGTTGTTGATAATACAAATATCTACATAGCAATGTCAATATTAATCTAAACAACCGATCAGCAAGGCCCACAGACATTTTTGAGTTGAAAGCGCTTATAGGTTTGCTTTATTCGATGTCAAAACGCAGTAGGGTGAATGCCTGTGGAACCTCAATGGAAATATTTCGTTTGACGATGTCTCTTGAAAGGTTTAGATTTTTACTGTTATATATCCGTTTTGACAATACTAGATCTGAGAGACAAAAACATGATAAACTATCACCAATCCGGGAAACCTTTGATGCATTTAATTCAAATTTGACTAAATATTTTTGCATTTCCGAGTTTACAACAGTGGACGAAATGTTGGTGGCATTCCGTGGCACTTTCGAGTATATATGCCCAATAAACCAAACCGATATGGAATCAAACTATATAGTCTAGTGTGCGCAAAACTGTTTTACACTGCGAATATGAAAATTTTTGTTGGGCAACAGTCGAATGGACCTTATAAGGTTCCAACTGATAATGTGTGTCTCCGCCTCGTCTTTGTCGCCCCATTTCAGGAAGCAGTAGGAACATTACAATGGACAACTTCTTCACCAGTATGGCTTTTATTTATGATATACTTCGAGGAAAAAGCTCTTGAGAAAGCAAACGTGAAGCCCAGATTATGAATTCGTTATGTAGATGACATATTTACTATACCACAAATTCAAGCAGTTGCCAACATTCTAATCAATCAATCCGTGCGATAAACTGAAACACAGACGAGAAAAAAGGAACTTAATATAATATCTGGTGCTTTAAAGTCTATACAAATCGCACTATATAGAAAGCTTAAGAGCACAGCAAGAATCGGAAGAATTCTTAGAAAACACAACATACAAACACTGTATCAAACCTAACCTACTAAAATAGAAGCCTTTCAACGTTATCACATTCCCAAAACTTAAAAAGAAATCAAGGCCGTTTTGGGATTAGTAGCATATTATCGGAGATTTATTAAAAACTTTTAAAAAATAACTTTTCATATAACTAAATGCCTACAAAAAGGTAGGGAAATAAACATTGGTAATCAAGAATATAAAAATGCATTTTTAAAATGCAAATAGTTTATCTCGGATACCCCGATTTCACTAAACCTTTCAAGCTTACAACATATGCTTCTAATATAGCTATATAACATCCTATTACATATTACTTTCGAACTCTTAATTCTGCAGAAAAAAACTACTCTGCTATAAAGAACTTTTAGCCATATTCGGCTAATCACTGCCGTCCCTATTTATATGGCCAAAAATTCATTATACAAACCGACCAAAACCCATTAGTATGGCTTTTCAAAATCAAAGATCCTAACTCCCGCCTAACTCGAGAGAAATTAAAATTGGATTAGTTTACTTACGAAATAAAGTACATAAGAAAAAAGGAAAATTTTGTAGCCGACGCCCTTTCACGCATTAACCTTAATGTACACGAAACACACGACGCACAAACGAATGCCTCTAACGCAGACGACAATGTAGCCAATTTCACCGATTTTGACCTAGTCGATTTTGTATTAAATCAAGAGTATGAAAACCCTTCAGAAGAACTACCTGAGAATTATCGTAATCAAAATCAAATCCAAATGCAAATGATGCATATTCCAACGTTACTGTTCATTCAAATAATGATACTCATTGAAAATACCTTCCTATATCAGAATTACCCGTAAACTATGCATCTAACCAACGACTACGGCGAAAAATACAAAACCCAAACACAGGCCAGTAATAAGAGATATAATAGAACCCAGGGTCTTTGAATAAGAAGTGGAATAATAAATAAAATTAAGAATTTTATACCCAAGACTAAAACTTATATTAATACGCTATGCAACAAAAGGAAATAATTGCTAATTATCCCGTATAATGTGCTTATTTTGATGATAATTAGCAATTATTTCCTTTTGTTGCATAGCGTTTATTAAGTCAATTAGGTAGGAGATAAATTTGAAAATATATGTTTTACGCTTTTGGCTCTAAAGGTATTTATATTTCTCAAACTATTCGTTGAAATTCCACTTTATTCTTGATTAGGCATGTAAATGGTAAATGAAACATTGGGTTCTATTATATCCCTTATAACTTTTAAAATATGTTCTTGTTGGTCAGGCTTAGATATTTTAACGAAATGGTGATTCCTTTTAAAGGGTTTTGAATGTGTATTCTTCGCCGTAGTCGTTGGTTAGATGCATAATTTACGGGTAATTCTGATATAGGAAGTTATTTTCCAAGAGTATCATTATTTGAATGAACAGTAATGTTACAAACTATGTATTTTTAATTGCTGTTCTTACTTTTAGCGAAATAAAGAACATTAATTTTCTATTGTTTTTTAATAAAAAGTTAAAAAAAAATACACTTATTGGACAATTTTTACAGTTATTATCCATATATTATATAGTTATTGGACAATTTCGTTAAATGACCACTATGACTTAATTTTCTTTGTAGTATTCCTTATATTGGTTAAACAGTCAACAACTTCCGAATCTTTACCAGAAATGTCTGAAGTGCTGTTGCCTTCTTCTGAAGTGCTGCCATCTCTGTAGCATAAGTGACATAAAAATCTATGTGGTCTGGAATATGCATTTGATGATGTTTTGGAATGCATTCCTTATGAAATAACTTCGAGCATTCGTCACAAACCAAGCGGTATTGAACTATAGTGCATTATTTGCGAACTGTACAAGAATTTGTGTGCTGTTTCTGATCCGCTGCTTTTTTATTAAACAGTGCGCGGGTTACTGCCTTAACATTTTGATTAACATATAAATCAATGTTCGAACAAGATGGATTATTTTCTTTAACGCGTCATAACTTTTTTCTCATTTTTATCATTTTCTCTAAATAACCAACTAATTGGATCTAATTGGATGTTTAAAAGCCTGCCAAACCTCATACAGCCAAAATTGTTGATTTTTTCTTCATCAACAATAGCAGAAAAATCTTTATAAGATAAGGTGGGAAATGCGGAAACTTCTCCAGCTTCTTCGGGCTTAGGGGCAACCGAAGGTTGACATTTTCCAACAAGACATTTTGAAAAGTCGATGTTGTCAGCTACAAAGGGAAAAAGTCCACATATTCTAAAATCATTTCTCAGTGTGTCTGGATTTATAGCTGTAGTCACAACATTTTCTAGAATACAGGCAAAGTTTATTTTAGTTACTACTTCATTAACATGCTCATTGCACCACTTAATTACTTAATTGGGCGAAAAACTGAAACATCTGCGGGTTGTAGACTTCGTGCTGCATTTGGGTATAATGAGTTCTATTCTAAGTTAAGATAAATTATTTTAATTTGGTGATGACACAAATGCATTTCCTTTATGGGCTTGCCAGTGGTAATGCCATTGGCAAGCCCATTCTGTAGACATGGAGACTCTATCAAGAAAGGTATCCTGATCGTGTTCCTCCAGACAGAAGAATATTTGCAAACATTCATCGTCGTTTGAAAGTTTCAAGCCTAAAACATCCGAGGGCAGACCTAGTACAATTTGAACCCCGGAAGTTAAGGAGGCTGTCCTGCGTGTCATCGCAGAAAATACTAATAAGAATTGGTAGGGAATTAAATATTTGCTACAGAATTATGTGGAAAATTTTAAGGGATTCGTTAATGTATCCTTACCAGATATAACCGGGTACAGGTACTTCTTCCAAGATATGTTGAACCGCGTTTGTAATTTTGTAGGTGGTATCTCCAAAAAGTGATGATTCCAACATTATGTTTGCGGACGAAGCAAATTTTTCCATAAATGACAGAAATAATTATCACAGCAATCATAACTGGGCTCAAGCAAACCCTCATGCCATTAGGGAGGCACATTTTCAGGAACAGTTTTCACTCAACGTTTGGATCGGTATCATATGCGACTATTTAATTGGACCATTTAACTGTTATAGTAAGTTTCTTCAAAATGATTTCCCTTTACTTCTTGAAGATGTTCCTCTTCAGTTACGGCAACAACATTGGTTTATGCGAGATGGTGCTCCAGCCCACTTTAGCATATTGGATCGTGAGTATTTAGATAGTGCCTACCAAAATCGTTGGAGGACCACAATTCATCCTAGATTTCTATTTGTGGGGGCACCTGAAAACGCTAGTTTATAGTACACCAACTAAAACATTAGAGCAACTAAGAAGTAAAATTATTGATGGATAGATAGATACCCTTAAACTTATGACATGCCATTAAGTAACACCCTGTATTTCTTAATATAAATCGATGTTATTGCCATATATTAAAAAATATATCGCAACCAAAAATAAATGACATAAATGGTGATGTTATGAGATTATTTTCTGAAAAAGTAAGTCGGGGGAAATTTCGACTGAAATGTCCAAGATCGTTTATAAAATTTCCAAAAAAATATAAAAAGTTAATCGAAAATTTATCAACCCGCAAAGATTATTTTTGTTTTAAGTTTCTCTAAACCTCGCGCCGTTCTGCTTAAAAAACCCTAACAATTCTGGAAACACCAAAAACTTGTTGCATACATATGACGTGGCATGTGACGACGACGCGAGTTTGCAGGACGATAATGAAGAGATTCAAGATCACAACACCGATGATGAGCAAGATATTGATTACCCAGATGAAGCTTTGGATCTTCCAAATGAAATATTGGACAAATTGGAGCACGAAAAAGTTCCATGTTATATTGGAAAAGATGACAAGACCAAGTGGAGAAAGCATCCAGGAAATCGTCAGGTGAGGACAAGCGCTATAAATACTATTAAGTTTCTCACTGGAGTTAATGTTTAACATCTGCCGCAGAGATCTGGAATCTTTTTTTCACCAATGATATGTTGCAAGGCATTGTTGATAATACAAATATCTACATAGCAATGTCAATCTTAATCCAAACAACCAATCAGCAAGGCCAACAGACATTTTTGAGTTGAAAGCGGTTATAGCGTTGCTTTATTCGATGTCAAAAAACAGTAGGGTGAATGCCTGTGGAACCTCATTTAGTTAAAAATCCTTTTTTAAAATTTAGGTTAGTTTTGGTTATTTCTATTTTTGTTTTTCAAAATGCTATCATTCATATGTTTTCGGTTACGCATTTATTGTAATTTACAAACTGTAATCACAGTTTTAAGCTTTGTTTCAGATTAAAGATTTTTTGGAATTTTTCGTTCTTATTGCAAAGAACGGGGCACAAATAATCATTGGAGCATTGCCTTAAAAATACTTGTTTTGCATTTGACGGGCAAATGCGTAAAGAAAAAGATGGTGCTCCGATGGAGTTCTCGTTATCACCAGTAGTTACAAATTTATTTATGATATACTTCGAGGAAGAAGCTCTTGAGAAAGCAAACGTGAAGCCCAGATTATGAATTCGTTATGTAGATGACATATTTACTATATAATTACGACATTGTAGTGGCGGATTCGTGAATTAAAACACCATTGGCGAAAAACCCAAAAAATAGTTTTAAATATTTATTATATGACATGGTCATACAGACCTTGAAAACTTTCTAATTTGCGTAGATTCGATACATCCCAGAATACAATTTACTTAGAGGAAAAATAACCACCGTCCATTTTTAAATCTTCTGATCACAAAACTGCATAACGAATATTTTGAATACACAGTTAACTGCGAGATCACATCATCACCCAGCACAAATTCAAGCAGTAGCCAACGTTCTAATCAATCAATCCGTGCGATAAACTGAAACACAGACGAGAAAAAACGAACTTAATATAATATCTGGTGCTTTAAAGTCTATACAAATCGCACTATATAGAAAGCTTAAGGGCACAGCTCAGAATCGGAAGAATTCTTAGAAAACACAACATACAAACACTGTATCAAACCTAACCTACTAAAATAGAAGCCCTTCAACGTTATCACATTCCCAAAACTTAAAGAAATCAAGGCCGTTTTGGGATTAGTAGCATATTATCGGAGATTTATTAAAAACTTTTAAAAAATAACTTTTCATATAACTAAATGCCTACGAAAAGGAAGGGAAATAAACATTGGTAATCAAGAATAAAAAAATGCATTTTTAAAATGCTAATAGTTTATTTCGGATACCCCGATTTCACTAAACCTTTCAAGCTTACAACATATGCTTCTAATATAGCTATATAACATCCTATTACATATTACTTTCGAACTTTTAATTCCGCAGAAAAAAACTACTCTGCTATAAAGAAAGAACTTTTAGCCATATTCGGCTAATCACTTCCGACCCTATTTATATGGCCAAAAATTCATTATACAAACCGACCAAAACCCATTAGTATGATTTTCAAAATCAAATATCCCAACTCCCGCCTAACTGGAGGGAAATTAAAAATGAGTTTACTTACGAAATAAAGTACAAAAGAAGAAGGGAACATTTTGTAGCCAACGCCCTCTCACGCATTAACCTTAATGTACACGAAACAAACGACGCACAAACGAATGCCCCTAACGCAGACACAATGTAGCCAATCTCACCGATTTTGACCTAGTCGATTTTGTATTAATCAAGATTATGAAAACCTTTCAGAAGAACTACCTGAGAATTATCCTAATCCTCCCGCAAACCCAAATGCAAATGATGCATATTCCAACACTACTGTACATTCAAATAATGATACTCTTGGAAAATACCTTCCTATATCAGAATTACCCGTAAATTATGCATCTAAACAACGACTACGGCGAAGAATACAAACACATTCAAAACCCTTTAAATAAAATCAGAATTTAGTTAAAATATCTAAGCCTGACCAACAAGAACATATTTTGAAAGTTATAAGGGATATAATAGAACCCAATGTTTCATTTACCATTTACATACCTAATCAAGAATAAGTGGAATTTCAACGAATAGTCCCTTACTTTCCGAAAAACCATTAAAAACGTTTTATTTAGATATTTGTCAGTTTTCTAACTGCCAATTTCCCACCATTAAAGACTCATTCTCTAAATATGCCTAAGCCTATTATATACTAGATATACATAGTATAGTAGATAAATATGCCCAAGCCATTATCTACTAGATAAAAACGCAATTCGATATTAAATAAACTAAGACACTATTTTTCACCTATGGTCCTTACTTAAACGAGCTGAATTTAAATAATTTCCTAACTATTTTCGAACAGTATAATGAAAAACCTAAAATGGAATTCACAGCATTTCACGAAAAAGTCTATAAAACTGCCTACCAAAGACAATTCGAAAATACCCTAAAACAAAATAAGAATACTGAGCAACCTCCAGAAATTTAAATAGACCAAACGGTGTACCAAAAAAATACTCTACAAAATGAACCCCAAGTATATACCCACAAAAGTTACTAAAATTGGTCAAAGCAAAGTGACAGGTATATCTAAGAAAAAACCAGTAACAGCACAAATTAGAACGATCAAGAGACTTAAAAAAAATTCTCTTTCTTTTCAGCCTACCGATCCCGACCATATCGAGCATATTGAACCCATGCCCACTTCAGGCACACAAACTCCCAAAGAATGGATGGAAGATATCTCGTCATCTTTAGTAATAAGTCATTAATCCTACTACATATATACCATTTAACATAACTAAACTTAATTATACCTTAGATAATTTATACAGTAATGTTGTAAAAATAGCTGAATTAGTAAATAATCAGAATATTAATTTTACGAAAATACAATTTGAGCATGTGTCCAAAGCTTTAAATAACACATATGACACTATGAAAAGTTGAATTTTTATGATATCGAAAGTTTACATAAAAATCGCAGAAAGCGAGGTTTAACAAACTACTTAGGTATTTATATATACACATTTCGGAAATTTATTGTTTTCTTTTTCAAGGCTACAATGTAAAACAGAACTTATATTATGGATGTTAGTGTAGGCATTTTTCACAAATATAAGAGGCAATATAAATTATAACATTCTATTCAGTAATTCCTATCCTAAATGGTTTCTTAACAAATTTTTGCACAATTCTATTAACACAACGTTCAATAACAACAATAATGCAAATACAATACTATCTCCGTAAATCAGTGCTGCTGTAACAAATAGAAATCAAAATCCGACTCTGTCACCCAGCATCTGTGCCTTTTTACCTAAAACTAGTCAACTAGTTGAAGGACGAGTACAACTAGCGCCAAAATAGTGGGTCCAAAGTAGGTCGCATCTAAAATAAAAGGACCGCAACTAATGAACCAAAATACGAACAGCAATCAAGCTTTGGCACTAAATAATTGCAGTATTCGATGTAAGTCGGGATTGGTTCAAGGATATTTTTCCTCTGCCGGTAGTTTTTTCAAAGTTCTCGTTGATGACTTCTTGCAGAGACTTCAAAGGGATTATCCTTTTGCTTCCTTGCCTTTGCCACAGATATATAAATTGTAATAATATGCATATAAATACTATGGATGCAATCATAAAAACAACATGAGTTTTTTGTTGAGGAAAAGGATTCTGAAAATATATGGGTTCAATAATATTTTCTTGGATTTTTTTCGGATTCTCTAGATGCCTGATTTGCAGATTGAGTTATTAATTTGTATTTTTGATTTTTATGATCTCTGGTAGATTTATTGATACATTATTTATAGCCTGAGAGTACTTGTGTTGATTTATAATAACATCACATTGGCTCTGTATATAACATGAAGAATAATTTTTTGAAACTGGAAACAATTTTCGTAAATTGTTTCTTAGGTTTTGGTACAGAGAAGCAAAGAGTTTTTATTGGTCAATGTTTGCACTTGATAGTTATTTTTAACAGTGGCGTACGGAAAATTTTTGGTCAAGGAACAACTGTTAGCAATTGCGCCAAGGCAAATCCATTTTGAATTAATTGCTTCACAATGATCGTACCACAATTCGTTGCAGTAGTATTTGTTAGGACTTACAAGGATTTTGGGTTCCTCATTCGGTATTGGATATGCAAATTTTAAATAATGCATAATTCACAGCAAGTGACATGTCGGTAACAAATTCAGACGAAAAGCACTGCGCATCTTTAATCCAAAAATTTAGCCAAGTGCTGATAAAAATGTTATTATTCATATTTATTAACATAGATCCTACACAATACTGCTTCTGTATAGTCGGATTCTTAACTACTGTGTTATAAACATATCATGTTAGATGTTGCGCCGTCCGGGTATTGGATCTTTTTGATAATACCACCAGTCGCATCAAATTGAATTTTGCAGTAATGGTTCTTGTTAATATTTTTCTCAGACTTTTTTCTTTAAGACACTGGGTGTCAAAGTTTTTAATAGGTTTTTTTGTTAATAACCCATAATCCCTCTTGTCGATTTTGTTGAAATTTGGCAGTGTTGTTTGTAGTGACAAGAGGCTAATTCCCAGTTAACTAGATGAAAATTATCGTATACACTATCGTCCCAGCGTACACCCACATGAATATTATTTATAAAAAAATGTAGGGTAACCCGCACAGTTATAGGAGAAGGACAGTTAATGGACGATAGGCACACACAGGTAAAAGGGAATGAATGTTTATGCTGTAGAACAGGATGGCTCAGAGGAAATTATAACCGTCATGTTTACGTTTTCAGCAAATGGACAAATTTGTCCTCCTGTGATAATTTGTGGGTATCAACGAATACCTAAAAAAATTGTATCAAGTGTTCCAGCGGAGTTGGGAATAGCAAAGAGTGAGAATGGTTGGATGCCGTCAGAAGTATTTTTTGAATTTGTTGCCAATATATTTCACCCGTACCTGATCAAAGAAAACATAGAATTGCCAGTAATATTTTTTTTAGACGGCCATAAAACACATCTGACCTATGAGGTTAGCAAACTTTGTTTTGAACTTAGAATAGAACTCATTATACCCAAATGCAACATGAATTCTACAACCCCCAGATGTTTCGGTTTTTCACCCAATTAAGTGTTGCCATTGTTGATGAAGAAAAAATCAATAATTTTGGTAGTACAAATCCTGACGTGATAACTGAAGAATATGAAGACACTTTTCTGCTGTATAAGATTTGGCAGGCTTTTAAACATCCAACTACGTTTTCAGCAAATGGACAAATTTGTCCTCCTGTGATAATTTGTGGGTATCAACGAATACCTAAAAAAATTGTATCAAGTGTTCCAGCGGAGTTGGGAATAGCAAAGAGTGAGAATGGTTGGATGCCGTCAGAAGTATTTTTTGAATTTGTTGCCAATATATTTCACCCGTACCTGA
The DNA here is from genome assembly GCA_030620095.1 of Kuschelorhynchus macadamiae. Classification (NCBI taxonomy): domain Eukaryota; kingdom Metazoa; phylum Arthropoda; class Insecta; order Coleoptera; family Curculionidae; genus Kuschelorhynchus; species Kuschelorhynchus macadamiae. Next base: position 28,827 of record JAUTXW010000308.1, read on the forward strand.
TCAAAGAAAACATAGAATTGCCAGTAATATTTTTTTTAGACGGCCATAAAACACATCTGACCTATGAGGTTAGCAAACTTTGTTTTGAACTTAGAATAGAACTCATTATACCCAAATGCAACATGAATTCTACAACCCGCAGATGTTTCGGTTTTTCACCCAATTAAGTGTTGCCATTGTTGATGAAGAAAAAATCAATAATTTTGGTAGTACAAATCCTGACGTGATAACTGAAGAATATGAAGACACTTTTCTGCTGTATAAGATTTGGCAGGCTTTTAAACATCCAACTAGATCCAGTTAGTTGGTTAATTAGAGAAAATGATAAAAATGAGAAAAAAGTATAAGGTTTGGCAGGCTTTTAAACATCCAATTAGATCCAACTTGCGAGAAACATCTGAAGTTAATCCAGAAGAGTCATTTTTACGGGATGAAGTTATGGACTTCAGAGACATATAAATCAAATCGCAGAACAAACTTTAAATGAGACAGTATATGGTAAAGATGAAAGTCAACAGCTAATTGGCACCCAAAATTTAATATACAGCAACAATGACCAAGTAAATTTAACCGTAGACATGGTTGTTGAAGTAGAAAATAACAATGACAATCAAAATAACGATGAGAAACAAAACAACAAAAAAAGAACTTAGAAATGCCTAAAACACCAGAACGTAAAACCTAAAGAAATAACTTCAGAAAAATATAAAAACCTGTTTAAAGGAAAAAAAGAGAAAAAGAGAAAGTTGGAAGAAGAAAAGGCGGAACGAAAAAAAAGAATTCGGAAAAACAAAACGAAGTAACCAACAAAACTAAGAAAAACCAAGACCCGTTAAAAGGAAATAATCCATCTTGTTCGAACATTGATTTATATGTTAATCAAAATGTTAAGGCAGTAACCCGCGCACTGTTTAATAAAAAAGCAGCTGATCAGAAACAGCACACAAACTCTTGTACAGTTCGCAAACAATGCACTTAAGTTCAATACCGCTTGGTTTGTGACGAATGCTTGAAGATATTACATAAGGAATGCATTCCAAAACATCATCAAATGCATATTCCAGACCACATAGATTTTTATGTCACTTATGCTACCAAGAAGGCAGCACTTCAGAAGAAGGCAACAGCCCTTCAGACGTTTCTGGTAAAGTTTCGGAAGTTGACAGATTGTTTAACCAATATAAGGAATACTACAAAGAAAATTAAGCCTTTGCGGTAATTTAACCAAATTGTCAAAATAACTATGTAATATATGGATAATAACTGTAAAAATTGTCCAAGAAGTGTATTTTTTTATAAACTTTTTAATAAAAAATAATAAAAAATTAATGTTCTTTATTTCGCTAAAAGTAAGAACAGCAATTAAAAATACATAGTTTTTGCTATGGACTGACCTTTTTATGTGATTTCTGATCTAAATTTAATGCCCTTGTTGCTAATTTTTCTTTCTAATTTGTCTTAAGTGTCCAGCGACTAAATGGTTTACCCTACGCTAGTGACTTTTTATTCATTTGGATACTTTTTTCGGGTCAGGCAAATTAAAATAAAACTCCTTTATCTTCTAACTTTTTTCCCATCTTGATTCGTTTTCGAGAAAAAAACCGTTTAGATTCATAGTCAGTATCTCGAATAATTATTATTGTAAAGATAAAATAAAGTTAACTCTGCTCGTTGCTAGTGGCTGTTGTTTTGTTGATATAAACATAATATTTTTGACTTGTTTTTACATTTTCTTTCAATTATATTTTCTTTGATAAATTGTGGTAGTGTAAAAAATAATGATAAACTATTTTAATTTGGTGATGACACAAATGCATTTCCTTTATGGGCTTGCCAGTGGTAATGCCATTGGCAAGCCCATTCTGTTGGCATAGAGACTCTATTAGGAAAGGTATCCTGATCGTGCTCCTCCAGACAGAAGAATATTTACAAACATTCATCGTATTTTTATATTAAGAAATACAGGATAAACTCACGATCCTTGGCAACATTAGAAAAAATAGAAGGTAACTTCCAATAGAATTTGCTCAACCTTCCAAATAACCAGAGAAGACAAGCATGTTTGCATTCCAAAACCCAGCAACAATTACATCTTATATACCCAGAAAAAATAAAAATGTTTTCTTATTATGAACAATGCAACATAATGAGGAAGCAACTGGAAAACCACAAATTATAATGGATTACAATAAATCAAAAGAAGGGGTTGATACAGTGGACAAGATGTGTGCGGCCTATGATTGTGCCAGAGCTACTCATCGCTGGCCAATGGTTGTACTTCATATGCAACTAAATATAGCTGGGATAAACTCATTCATTATTTTCAAGAGCAATTCAAAATATTTAGACAATACACCTCGAAGAATATTCCTGGAGAATCTTGGCATGCAGTACTAGACGTACACTTACGACGAAGAGCTGCTAATAATCGGATAGCACGTTCCATCAAACTCTGCCTTTTACGTTTACCTCAACAAGAAGAATTACCCGATCCACAAACTCAAACCAACAGAAGACATTTTGTAGCCAACGCCCTCTCACGCATTAACCTTAATGTACAGGAAACAAACGACGCACAAACGAATGCCCCTAACGCAGACACAATGTAGCCAATCTCACCGATTTTGACCTAGTCGATTTTGTATTAAATCAAGATTATGAAAACCCTTCAGAAGAACTACCTGAGAATTATCCTAATCCTCCCGCAAACCCAAATGCAAATGATGCATATTCCAACACTACTGTTCATTCAAATAATGATACTCTTGGAAAATACCTTCCTATATCAGAATTACCCGTAAATTATGCATCTAAACAACGACTACGGCGAAGAATACAAACACATTCAAAACCCTTTAAAAAGAATCACCATTTCGTTAAAATATCTAAGCCTGACCAACAAGAACATATTTTAAAAGTTATAAGGGATATAATAGAACCCAATAATTCATTCACCATTTACATACCTAATCAAGAATAAGAAGTGGAATTTCAACGAATAGTTTGAGAAAATTTAGAGCCAAGCTTAAAACTTATATTTTCAAACTCCTACCTAATTGACTTAATAAACGCTATGCAACAAAAGGAAATAATTGCTAATTATCATCAAAATAAGCACAACGGGATCATAGTATACTCATATAAAAAACAAAAACATTACTGGCCAAAATTAAGAGACTCCATTACTAGTTACATAAATTCCTGCGAAATATGCTTGCAAAATAAGTATGAAAAGCACCCGTACAAAGGTCCATTACTTTCAGAAAAACCATTAAAAACATTTTATTTAGATATTTGTCAATTTTCTAACTGCCAATTTCCCGCCATTAAAGACTCATTCTCTAAATATGCCCAAGCCTATTATATACTAGATATAGTATAGTATAGTAGATAAATATGCCCAAGCCATTATCTACTAGATAAAAACGCAATTCGATATTAAATAAACTAAGACAATATTTTTCACCTATGGTCCTTACTTAAACGAGCTGAATTTAAATTAGTAAATAATCAGAATATTAATTTTACGAAAATACAATTTGAGCATGTGTCCAAAGCTTTAAATAACACATATGACACTATGAAAAGTTGAATTTTTATGATATCGAAAGTTTACATAAAAATCGCAGAAAGCGAGGTTTAACAAACTATTTAGGTATTTATATATACACATTTCGGAGGTTTCGGAAATTTATTGTTTTCTTTTTCAAGGCTACAATATAAAACAGAACTTAAATTATGGATGTTAGTGTAGGCATTTTTCACAAATATAAGAGGCAATATAAAAAATTTTGTTTTAGCTTATTTTCGGATTGTCTTTGGTAGGCAGTTTTATAAACTTTTTCGTGAAATGCTGTGAATTCCCTTTCAGGTTTTTCATTATACCGTTCGAAAATAGTTAGGAAATTATTTAAATTCAGCTCGTTTAAGTAAGGACCATAGGTGAAAAATAGTGTCTTAGTTTATTTAATATCGAATTGCGTTTTTATCTAGTAGATAATAGGCTTAGGCATATTTATCTACTATACTATACTATATCTAGTATATAATAGGCTTGGGCATATTTAGAGAATGAATCTCTAATGGTGGGAAATTGGCAGTTAGAAAACTGACAAATATCTAAATAAAACGTTTTGAATGGTTTTTCTGAAAATAAGGGACCTTTGTAAGCAATTTTGTACGGGTGCTTTTCATACTTAGTTTGCAAGCATATTTCGCAGGAATTTATGTAACTAGTAATTTTGGCCAGTAATGTTTTTGTTTTTTATATGATTATACGTTTCTGTGATCCCGTTGTGCTTACTTTGATGATAATTAGCAATTATTTCCTTTTGTTGCATAGCGTTTATTAAGTCAATTAGGTAGGAGTTTGAAAATATATGTTTTACGCTTGGCTCTAAATTTTATCAAACTATTCGTTGAAATTCCACTTCTTATTCTTGATTAGGTATGTAAATGGTAAATGAAACATTGGGTTCTATTATATCCCTTATAACTTTTAAAATATGTTCTTGTTGGTCAGGCTTAGATATTTTAACGAAATGGTGATTCTTTTTAAAGGGTTTTGAATGTGTATTCTTCGCCGTAGTCGTTGGTTAGATGCATAATTTACGGGTAATTCTGATATAGGAAGTTATTTTCCAAGAGTATCATTATTTGAATGAACAGTAATGTTACAAACTATGTATTTTTAATTGCTGTTCTTACTTTTAGCGAAATAAAGAACATTAATTTTCTATTATTTTTTAATAAAAAGTTTATAAAAAAATACACTTATTGGACAATTTTTACAGTTATTATCCACATATTATATAGTTATTGGACAATTTCGTTAAATGACCACTATGAATTTTTTAATTTTCTTTGTAGTATTCCTTATATTGGTTAAACAATCTGTCAACTTCCGAATCTTTACCAGAAACGTCTGAAGTGCTGTTGCCTTCTTCTGAAGTTGCCTTCTCTGTAGCATAAGTGACATAAAAATCTATGTGGTCTGGAATATGCATTTGATGATGTTTTGGAATGCATTCCTTATGAAATAACTTGGAGCATTCGTCACAAACCAAGCGGTATTGAACTTTAGTGCATTATTTGCGAACTGTACAAGAATTTGTGTGCTGTTTCTGATCCGCTGCTTTTTTATTAAACAGTGCGCGGGTTACTGCCTTAACATTTTGATTAACATATAAATCAATGTTCGAACAAGATGGATTATTTTCTTTAACGCGTCATAACTTTTTTCTCATTTTTATCATTTTCTCTAATTAACCAACTAATTGGATCTAATTGGATGTTTAAAAGCCTGCCAAACCTCATACAGCCAAAATTGTTGATTTTTTCTTCATCAACAATAGCAGAAAAATCTTTATAAGATAAGGTGGGAAATGCGGAAACTTCTCCAGCTTCTTCGGGGTTAGGGGCAACCGAAGGTTGACATTTTCCTAGACATTTTGAAAAGTCGATGTTGTCAGCTACAAAGGGGAAAAGTCCACATATTCTAAAATCATTTATCAGTGTGTCTGGATTTATAGCTGTAGTCACAACATTTTCCAGAATACAGGCAAAGTTTATTTTAGTTACTACTTCATTAACATGCTCATTGCACCACTTAATTACTTAATTGGGCGAAAAACTGAAACATCTGCGGGTTGTAGAATTCGTGTTGCATTTGGGTATAATGAGTTCTATTCTAAGTTCAAAACAAAGTTTGCTAACCTCATCGGTCAGATGTGTTTCATGGCCGTCTAAAAAAAATATTAATGGCAATTCGATGTTTTCTTTGGTCAGGTACGGGTGAAATATATTGGCAACAAATTCAAAAAATACTTGTGACGGCATCCAACCATTCTCACTCTTTGCTATTCCCAACTCCGCTCGAACACTTGATACAATTTTTTCAGGTATTCGATTTTTCAGGTATGATACCCATACATTATCTCAGGAGGACAAGTTTTTCCATTGGCTGAAAACTTAAACATGACGGTTATAATTTCCTCTGAGCCACCCTGTTCTACAGCATAAACATTTATTTCCCCTTTACCTGTGTGTGACTGTCGTCCATTAACTGTCCTTGTCCAATAACTGTGCGGGTTACCCTACATTTTTTTATAAATAATATTCATGTGGGTGTACGCCGGGACGCCAGTGTATGTGATAATTATCATCTAGTTAACGGTGAATTAGCCTCTTGTCACTAAAAACAACACTGCCAAATTTCAACAAAATCGACAAGAGGGAATATGAGTTATTAATAAAAAACCTATTAGAAACTTTGATACCCAGTGTCTTAAAGAAAAAAGTCTTTGAGTAAAATATTTACAAGAACCATTACTGCAAAATTCAATTTGATGCGACTGGCGGTATTATCAAAAAGATCCAATACCCGGACGGCGCAACATCTAACTTGATATGTTTATAACATAGTAGTTAAGAATCCGACTATACAGAAGCAGTATTGTGTAGGATCTATGTTAATAAATATGAATAATAATAATTTTATCAGCACTGGCTAAATTTTTGTATTAAAGATGCGCAGTGCTTTTCGTCTGAATTTGTTACCGACATGTCACTTGCTGTAAATTATATATTATTTAAAATTTGTATATCCAATACCGAATGAGGAACCCAAAATCCTTGTAAGTCCTAGCAAATACTACTGCAACAAATTGTGGTACGATCATTGTGAAGCAATCAATTCAAAATGGATTTGCCTTGGTGCAATTGCTAACAGTTGTTCCTTGACCAATAGCTGACAACATCGACTTTTCAAAATGTCTTGTTGGAAAATGTCAACCTTCGGTTGCCCCTAAGCCCGAAGAAGCTGGAGAAGTTTCCGCATTTCCCACCTTATCTTATAAAGATTTTTCTGCTATGGTTGATGAAGAAAAAATCAACAATTTTGGCTGTATGAGGTTTGGCAGGCTTTTAAACATCCAATTATATCCAATTAGTTGGTTAATTAGAGAAAATGAGAAAAAAGTTATGACGCGTTAAAGAAAATAATACATCTTGTTCGAACATTGATTTATATGTTAATCAAAATGTTAAGGCAGTAACCCGCGCACTGTTTAATAAAAAAGCAGCTGATCAGAAACAGCACACAAATTCTTGCACAGTTCGCAAATAATGCACTAAAGTTCAATACCGCTTGGTTTGTGACGAATGCTCAAAGATATTTCATAAGGAATGCATTCGAAAACATCATCAAATGCAAATTCCAGACCACATAGATTTTTATGTCACTTATGCTACCGAGAAGGCAGCACTTCAGAAGAAGGCAACAGGCACTTCAGACGTTTCTGGTAAAGATTCGGAAGTTGACAGATTGTTTAACCAATATAAGGAATACTACAAAGAAAATTAAGTCATAGTGGTCATTTAACGAAATTGTCCAATAACTATATAATATGTGGATAATAACTGTAAAAATTGTCCAATAAGTGTATTTTTTTATAAACTTTTTATTAAAAAAAAATACAAAATTAATGTTCTTTATTTCGCTAAAAGTAAGAACAGCAATTAAAAATACATAGTTTTTGCTATGGACTGACCTTTTTATGTGATTTCTGATCTAAATTTAATGCCCTTGTTGCTAATTTTTCTTTCTAATTTGTCTTAAGTCTCCAGCGACTATATGGTTTACCCTACGCTAGTGACTTTTTATTCATTTGGATACTTTTTTCGGGTCAGGCAAATTAAAATAAAACTCCTTTATCTTCTAACGTTTTTCTCATCTTGATTCGTTTTCGAGAAAAAAACCGTTTAGATTCATAGTCAGTATTTCGAATAATTATTATTGTAAAGATAAAATAAAGTTAACTCTGCTCGTTGCTAGTGGCTGTTGTTTTGTTGATATAAACATAATGTTTTTCACTTGTTTTTACATTTTCTTAAAAAAAATAAATTAATTAAAAAATAATGATAAATTATTTTAAATTGGTGATGACACAAATGCATTTCCTTTATGGGCTTGCCAGTGGTAATGCCAATGGCAAGCCCATTCTGTAGGCATGGAGACTCTATTAAGAAAGGTATCCTGATCGTGCTCCTCCAGACAGAAGAATATTTGCAAACATTCATCGTCGTTTGAAAGTTTCAAGCCTAAAACATCCGAGGGCAGACCTAGTACAATTTGAACCCCGGAAGTTAAGGAGGCTGTCCTGCGTGTCATCGCAGAAAATACTAATAAGAATTGGTAGGGAATTAAATATTTGCTACAGAATTATGTGGAAAATTTCGTTAATGTATCCTTACCAGATATAACCGGGTACAGGTACTTCTTCCAAGATATGTTGAACCGCGTTTGTAATTTTGTAGGTGGTATCTCCAAAAAGTGATGATTCCAACATTATGTTTGCGGACGAAGCAAATTTTTCCATAAATGACATAAATAATTATCACAGCAATCATAACTGGGCTCAAGCAAACCCTCATGCCATTAGAGAGGCACATTTTCAGGAACAGTTTTCACTCAACGTTTGGATCGGTATCATATGCGACTATTTAATTGGACCATTTAACTGTTATAGTAAGTTTCTTCAAAATGATTTGCCTTTACTTCTTGAAGATGTTCCTCTTCAGTTACGGCAACAACATTGGTTTATGCGTGTTGGTGCTCCAGCCCACTTTAGCATATTGGATCGTGAGTATTTAGATAGTGCCTACCAAAATCGTTGGAGGACCACAATTCAGTCTAGATTTCTATTTGTGGGGGCACCTGATAACGCTAGTTTATAGTACACCAACTAAAACATTAGAGCAACTAAGAAGTAAAATTATTGATGGATAGACAGATACCCTTAAAGTTATGACATGCCATTAAGTAACACCCTGTATTTCTTAATATAAATCGATATGTTATTGCCATATATTAAAAAATATATCGCAACCAAAAATAAATGACATAAATAGTGATATTATGACATTATTTTCTGAAAAACTAAGTCGGGGGAAATTTCGACTGAAATGTCCAAGATCATTTATAAAATTTCCAAAAAAATATAAAAAGTTAATCGGAAATTTATCAACCCGCAAAGATTATTTTTGTTTTAAGTTTCTCTAAACCTCGCGCCGTTCTGCTTAAAAAACCCTAACAATTCTGGAAACACCAAAAACTTGTTGCATACATATGACGTGGCATGTGACGACGACGCGAGTTTGCAGGACGATAATGAAGAGATTCAAGATCACAACACCGATGATGAGCAAGATATTGATTACCCAGATGCAGCTTTGGATCTTCCAAATGAAATATTGGACAATATGGAGCACGAAAAAGTTCCATGTTATACTGGAAAAGATGACAAGACCTAGTGGAGAAAGCATCCAGGAAATCGTCAGGTGAGGACAAGCGCTGTAAATACTATTAAGTTTCTCACTGGAGTTAAGGTTTAACATCTGCCGCAGAGATCTGGAATCTTTTTTCCCCAATGATATGTTGCAAGGCATGCAGTTACTAGACGTACACTTACGACGAAGAGCTGCTAATAATCGGATAGCACGTTCCACCAAACTCCGCCTTTTACGTTTACCTCAACAAGAAGAATAACCCGATCCACAAACTCAAACCAATAGAAGACGCTGCTTTTATTCTGATAGACAAAAAATAGCCCTACGAGGTTTAGCTGTGTATCCTGTAAGAAAAACCTATTTGTTTCGAATATGCCAAGAATATCAAGAACATGTGTAATGACTGTTTGACTGGTAACGACACTTTCACCAGTCAGACAGTCATTGATTGATTTTAGTCAAAAATCCTTTTTTAAAATTTAAGTTAGTTTTAGTTATTTCTATTTTTGTTTTTCAAAATGCTATCATTCATTTGTTTTCGGTTACGTATTTATTGTAATTTACAAACTGTAATTACAGTTTTAAGCTTTGTTTCAGATTAAAGATTTTTTGGAATTTTTCGTTCTGCTTGCAAAGAACTAATCACAAATAATCATTGGAGCATTGCCTTAAAAGTACTTGTTTTGCATTTGACGGACAATTGCATAAAGAAAAAGATGGTGCTCCAATGTAATTCTCGCTATCACCAGTAGTTGCAAATTTATATAGAATATACTTCGAGGAAAAAGCTCTTGAGAAAGCAAACTTGAAGCCCAAATTATAAATTCGTTATGTAGATGACATATTTACTATATAATTACGACATTGTAGTGGCGGATTCATTAATTAAAACACGATTGGCGTAAAACCCAAAAAATAATTTTAAATATTTATTATATGACATAGTCATACAGAGCTTGAAAACTTTCTAATTTACGTAGATTCGATACATCCCAGAATAAAATGTACTTAGAGGAAAAATAACAAACGTCCATTTTTAAATCTTCTGATCTCAAAACTGCATAATGAATATTTTGAATACACATATCACATATCATCCAGCACAAGTTCAAGCAGTAGCCAACATTCTAATCAATCAATCGTGCGATAAACTGAAACACAGACGAGAAAAAACGAACTTAATATAATATCTGGTGCTCTAAAGTCTACACAAATCGCACTATATAGAAAGCTATTAAGAGCACAGCTCGGAATCGGAAGAATTCTTAGAAAACACAACATACAAACATTGTATCAAACCTAACCTACTAAAATAGAAGCCTTTCAACGTTATCACATTCCCAAAACTTAAAAAGAAATCAAGGCGTTTTTGGGATTAGTTGCATATTATCGGAGATTTATTAAAGACTTTTAAAAAATAACTTTTCATATAATTAAATGCCTACGAGAAGGTAGGGAAATAAACATTGGTAATCAAGAATATACAAATGCGTTTTTAAAATGCAAATAGTTTATTTCGGATACCCCGATTTCTTTAAACCTTTCAAGCTTACAACATATGCTTCTAATATAGCTATATAACATCATATTACATATTACTTTCGAACTCTTAATTCCGCAGAAAAAAACTACTCTGCTATAAAGAAAGAACTTTTAGCCATATTCGGCTAATCACTTCCGACCCTATTTATATGGCGAAAAATTCATTATAGAAACCGAACAAAACCCATTAGTATGGTTTTTCAAAATCAAAGATCCCAACTCCCGCCTAACTCGAGGGAAATTAAAATTGGATGAGTTTACTTACGAAATAGAGTACAAAAGAGGAAGGGAACATTTTGTAGCCAACGCCCTCTCACGCATTAACCTTAATGTATACGAAACAAACGACGCACAAACGAATGCTACTAACGCAGACAACAATGTAGCCAATCTCACCGATTTTGACCTAGTCGATTTTGTATTAAATCTAGAGTATGAAAACCCTTCAGAAGAACTACCTGAGAATTATCCTAATCCTCCCGCAAACCCAAATGCAAATGATGCATATTCCAACATTACTGTTCATTCAAATAATGATACTCTTGGAAAATACCTTCCTATATCAGAATTACCCGTAAATTATGCATCTAACCAACGACTACGGCGAAGAATACAAACACACTCAAAACCCTTTAAAAAGAATCACCATTTCGTTAAAATATCTAAGCCTGACCAACAAGAACATATTTTAAAAGTTATAAGGGATATAATAGAACCCAATGTTTCATTTACCATTTACATACCTAATCAAGAATAAGAAGTGGAATTTCAACGAATAATTTGAGAAAATTTAGAGCCAAGCGTAAAACTTATATTTTCAAACTCCTACCTAATTGACTTAATAAACGCTATGCAACAAAAGGAAATAATTGCTAATGATCATCAAAATAAGCACAACGGGATCACAGAAACGTATAATCATATAAAAAACAAAAACATTACTGGCCAAAATTACTAGTTACATAAATTCCTGCGAAATATGCTTGCAAACTAGGCAAGGCCCTTACTTTCAGAAAAACCATTCAAAACGTTTTATTTAGATATTTGTCAGTTTTCTAACTGCCAATTTCCCACCATTAGAGATTCATTCTCTAAATATGCCCAAGCCTATTATATACTAGATATAGTATAGTATAGTAGCCAATTATCTACTAGATAAAAACGCAATTCGATATTAAATAAACTAAGACACTATTTTTCACCTATGGTCCTTACTTAAAAGAGCTGAATTTAAATAATTTCCTAACTATTTTCGAACAGTATAATGAAAAACCTGAAAGGGAATTCACAGCATTTCACGAAAAAGTTTATAAAACTGCCTACCAAAGACAATCCGAAAATAAGCTAAAACAAAATAAGAATATCAATATATAATAATCAGAATATTAATTTTACGAAAATACAATTTGAGCATGTGTCCAAAGCTTTAAATAACACATCACACTATGAAAAGTTGAATTTTTATGATATCGGAAATTTACATAAAAATCGCAGAAAGCGAGGTTTAACGAACTATTTAGGTATTTATATATACACATTTCGGAGGTTTCGGAAATTTATTGTTTTCTTTTTCAAGGCTACAATATAAAACAGAACTTATATTATGGATGTTAGTGTAGGCATTTTTTACAAATATAAGAGGCAATTAAAAAAAAAATTATAACATTCTAACATAAGTAATTCCTATCCTAAATGGTTCCTTAACAAATTTTTGCACAATTCTATTAACACAACGTTCAATAACAACAATAATGCAAATACAATACTATCTCCATAAATCAGTGCTGCTGTAACAAATTGAAATCAAAATCAGACAGTGCCCTTTTACCTAAAAATCAACAAACATGTTATTTGTATATTATTGGCTTCATCAGTACTAGTTGAAGGACGTGTACAACTAGCGCCAAAATAGTGGCTCCAAAATACGTCGCATCTAAAATAAAAGGACCGCAAGTAATGAACCAAACTACGAACAGCAATTAAGCTTTAGCGCTAAATAATTGCAGTATTCGATGTAAGTCAGGATTGATTCAAGGATATTTTTCCTCTGCCGTTAGTTTTTTCAAAGTCCTCGTTGATGTCTTGTTGCAGAGACTTCAAAGGGATTGTCCTTTTGCTTCCTTGCCTTTGCCACAGATATATAAATAGTAATAATAATATAAAAACAACATGTGTTTTGTGTTAAGGAACAGGATTCTGAAAATATATGGGTTCAATAATATTTTCTTGGATTTTTTTCGGATTCTCTAGATGCCTGATTTGCAGATTGAGTTATTAATTTGTATTTTTAATTTTTATGATCTCTGGTAGATGTATTGATACATTATTTATAGCCAGAGAGTACTTGTGTTGATTTATAATAACATCACATTGGCTCTGTATATAACCTTGAAAAATAATTTTTTGAAACTGGAAACAATTTTCGTAAATTGTTTCTTAGGTTTTGGTACAGAGAAGCAGAGAGTTTTTATTGGTCAATGTTTGCACTTGATAGTAATTTTTAACAGTGGCGTACTGAAAATTTTTGGTCAAGGAACAACTGTTAGCAATTGCGCCAAGGCAAATCCATTTTGAATTGATTGCTTCACAATGATCGTACCACAATTCGTTGCAGTAGTATTTGCTAGGACTTACAAGGATTTTGGGTTCCTCATTCGGTATTGGATATACAAATTTTAAATAATATATAATTCACAGCAAGTGACATGTCGCATTTAGCCAAGTGCTGATAAAATTGTTATTATTCATATTTATTAACATAGATCCTATACAATACTGCTTCTGTATAGTCGGATTCTTAACTACTATGTTATAAACATATCAAGTTAGATGTTGCACCGTCCGAGTATTGGATCTTTTTGATAATACCGCCTGTCGCATCAAATTGAATTTTGCAGTAATGGTTCTTGTAAATATTTTTCTCAAAGACTTTTTTCTTTAAGACACTGGGTGTCAAAGTTTTTAATAGGTTTTTTATTAATAACTCATATTCCCTCTTGTCGATTTTGTTGAAATTTGGCAGTGTTTTGGTGACAAGAGGCTAATTCACCGTTAACTAGATGATAATTATCATATACACTGGCGTCCCGGCGTACACCCACATGAATATTATTTATAAAAAAATGTAGGGTAACCCGCACAGCTATTGGATAAGGACAGTTAATGGACGACAGTCTCACACAGGTAAAGGGGAAATAAATGTTTATGCTGTAGAACAGGGTGGCTCAGAGGAAATTATAACCGTCATGTTTAAGTTTTCAGCCAATGGAAAAACTTGTCCTCCTGTGATAATTTATGGGTATCATACCTGAAAAATCGAATACCTGAAAAAATTGTATCAAGTGTTCGAGCGGAGTTGGGAATAGCAAAGAGTGAGAATGGTTGGATGACGTCAGAAGTATTTTTTGAATTTGTTGCCAATATATTTCACCCGTACTTGATCAAAGAAAACATCGAATTGCCAGTAATATTTTTTTTAGACGGCCATAAAACACATCTGACCTATGAGGTTAGCAAACTTTGTTCTGAACTTAGAATAGAACTCATTATACCCAAATGCAACACGAATTCTACAACCCGCAGATGTTTCAGTTTTTCGCCCAATTAAGTAATTAAGTGGTGCAATGAGCATGTTAATGAAGTAGTAACTAAATTAAACTTTGCCTGTATTCTAGAAAATGTTGTGACTACAGCTATAAATCCAGACACACTGATAAATGATTTTAGAATATGTGGACTTTTCCCCTTTGTAGCTGACAACATCGACTTTTCAAAATGTCTTGTAGGAAAATGTCAACCTTCGGTTGCCCCTAAGCCCGAAGAAGCTGGAGAAGTTTCCCCATTTCCCACCTTATAAAGATTTTTCTGCTATTGTTGATGAAGAAAAAATCAACAATTTTGGCTGTATGAGGTTTGGCAGGCTTTTAAACACCCAATTAGATCCAATTAGTTGGTTAATTAGAGAAAATGATAAAAATGAGAAAAAAGTTATGACGCGCTAAAGAAAATAATCCATCTTGTTCGAACATTGATTTATGTTAATCAAAATGTTAAGGCAGTAACCCGCGCACTGTTTAATAAAAAAGCAGCGGATCAGAAACAGCACACAAATTCTTGTACAGTTCGCAAATAATGCACTAAAGTTCAATACCGCTTGGTTTGTGACGAATGCTCGAAGTTATTTCATAAGGAATGCATTCCAAAACATCATCAAATGCATATTCCAAACCACATAGATTTTTATGTCACTTATGCTACAGAGAAGGCAGCACTTCAGAAGAAGGCAACAGCACTTCAGACTTTTCTGGTAAAGATTCGGAAGTTGACAGATTGTTTAACCAATATAAGGAATACTACAAAGAAAATTAAGTCATAGTGGTCATTTAACGAAATTGTCCAATAACTATATAATATGTGGATAATAACTGTAAAAATTGTCCAATAAGTGTATTGTTTTATAAACTTTTTATTAAAAAATAATAGAAAATTAATGTTCTTTATTTCGCTAAAAGTAAGAACAGCAATTAAAAATACATCGTTTTTGCTATGGACTGACCTTTTTTATGTGATTTCTGATCTAAATTTAATGCCCTTGTTGCTAATTTTTCCTTCTAATTTGTCTTAAGTGTCCAACGACTATATGGTTTACCCTACGCTAATGACTTTTTATTCATTCGGATACTTTTTTCGGATCAAGCAAATTAAAATAAAACCCCTTTATCTTCTAACTTTTTTCCCATCTTGATTCGTTTTCGAGAAAAAAACCGTTTAGGTATTTATTGTAAAAATTTGGTCATATCTTGAGAAATATTAATCCCTGGTCAATATTAATGTGTTTAATGAATTTCTTAGCTTTAAATACCTGTAAAACCACATATTATCATACCATGTTTCAAAAAAAATTTCTCAGTCAAAATTTTACTTAAAAAACTCCATACATTTACATGCAAAATTTTCAAACTTCTTTCCGGAAATCAATTTTGCTAAAACTTCGTTTGTGTACAGCTAAATTAATATCATAAAAAAACGAAAAAACATTTATTTTGTCCTAGGATGTATGGTTGAACTTCTATGCCTCCCTGAAAATTCGCGAATTTTAAAATTTGTATGTATTTATTGTAAAAATTTAGTCATATCTTGAGAAATATTAATCCCTTGTCAATATTAATGTGTTTAGTCAATATCTCAGGTCAACATACCTATAAAACCATATATTATCATAACATGTTCCAACAAATATTTCTCCGTCAAATTAAACCTAGAAAAATCCATACTAAATTTTCGAACTTTGGGAAATCTAAAGCTTCGTTTATGTACTAATTTGATGTCAGAAAAAAACGAAAGAAAAACAGTTATTTTTTCCTAGGATGTATGATTGAACTCTATATGAAGCTCTCTATAAATTGGCTAATTTTCAAATTTTTATGTAATTTTATAAAAATGCAGTCATATCTTGAGAAATATTAATCCCTCGTCAATATTAACGTGTTTAATGAATTTCTCAGCTCAAAATACCCATAAAACCACATATTATCTTACCATGTTGCAACAAAAATTTTTCCGTCAAATTTTTACCTAAAAAAAATTACACATGCAAAATTTTCGAACTTTTTTTGGGCAATCGATTCTGCTAAAACTTTGTTTATGCACTAATTTGATGTCATAAAAAACGAAAAAAACTTTTATTTTGTCCTAGGATGTATGATTGAACTCCTATAGCCCTCTATAAATTGGCGAATCTTCAAATTTTTATGTATTTTTATAAAAATGTAGTCATATCTTGAGAAATATTAATCCCTCGTCAATATAATTGTGTTTAATGAATTTCTCAGCTCAAAACTCCTAAAAAACCACATATTATTATAACATGTTCCAAAAAAGTTTTTCGTCAAAATTTTACCTAGAAAAATCAGTACAAAATACATGCCAAATTTTCGAACTTTTTTGGGAAATCGATTTTGCTTAAACTTTGTTTATGTACTAATTTGTTGTAATAAAAAACGAAAAAAACATTTATTTTGTCCTAGGATGTATGGTTGAAGTTCTATAGCTCTCTATAAATTCGCGAATTTTAAAATTTGTATGTGTTTTTATAAAAATGTAGTCATATCTTGAGAAATATTAATCCCTCGTCAATATTAATGTGTAATGAATTTCTCATCTCAAAATACCTATAAAACCACATATTATTATGCCATGTTCCAAAAAAGTTTATTCGTCAAAATTATACCTAGAAAAATCAGTACAAAATATATACCAAATTTTCGAACTTTTTTTGGGAAATCGATTGTGCTAAAACTTCGTTTATAAACTAATTTGATGTAATAAAAAACGAAAAAAACATTTATTTTGTCCTAGGATGTATGGTTGAACTTCTATGGCTCTCTGAAAATTTGCGAATTTTCAGATTTTGATGAATTTATTGTAAAAATTTAGTCATATCTTGAGAAATATTACTCCATGATCAATATTAATGTGTTTAATGAATTTCTCAGCTCAAAATACCTGTAAAACCACTTATTTTCATACCATGTTCCAAAAAAAATTTTTTACACCATATTTTACCTCAAAAAATCCATACATTTACATGCAAAATTTTCAAACTATTTTCGAGAAATCGATTTTGCTAAAACTTTGTTTATGTACTAATTTGATATCGCAAAAAACCAAAAATACATTTATTTTGTCCTAGGATGTATGGTTGAACTTCAATGGCTCTTTGAAAATCCGCGAATTTTCAAATTTTGATGTAATATATATATATATATATATATATATATTTTTTTTTGCTTTGTGTTCTTTGACCTTTTTTTTCAATATATATTTATCCTAATTTTTTTTGGTTTGAGGTCAATACATTAACAACAAAATTAGTACATATTTTTAAACATATATTTCGTTTCTAAGGTGACGTTTCGACCATAGTTTTGGTCTTTTTCAAACCATAGAACGTAAAATAGTTGACTAAAAAGTATACATAATCCACATATCTGACATATACTACACATATTTTTTTGTAAAATGTAAATTAAATATGTGTAGTATATGTCAGATATGTGGATTATGTATACTTTTTAGTCAACTATTTTACGTTCTATGGTTTGAAAAAGACCAAAACTATGGTCGAAACGTCACCTTAGAAACGAAATATATGTTTAAAAATATGTACTAATTTTGTTGTTAATGTATTGACCTCAAACCAAAAAAAATTAGGATATATATATATATATATATATATATATATATATATATATATATATATATATATATATAGTAAAAATTTGGTCATATCTTGAGAAATATTAATCCCTGGTCAATATTAATGTGTTTAATGAATTTCTTAGCTCTAAATACCTGTAAAACCACATATCATCATACCATGTTTCAAAAAAAATTTCTCCGTCAAAATTTTACTAAAAATTACATGCAAAATTTTCAAACTTCTTTCCAGAAATCAATTTTTTGCTAAAACTTCGTTTGTGTACTAAATTAATATCATAAAAAAACGAAAACACATTTATTTTCCCCTAGGATGTATGGTTGAACTTCTATGGCTCTCTGAAAATTCGCGAATTTTAAAATGTGTATGTATTTATGGTAAAAATTTAGTCATATCTTGAGAAATATTAATCCCTTGTCAATATTAATGTATTTAGTCAATATCGCAGGTCAACATACCTATAAAACCATATATTATCATAACATGTTCCAACAAATATTTCTCCGTCAAATTAAACCTAGAAAAATCCATACTAAATTTTCGAACTTTGGGAAATCTAAAGCTTCGTTTATGTACTAATTTAATGTCAGAAAAAACGAAAAAGAAACACTTATTTTTTCCTAGGATGTATGATTGAACTGCTATAGCTCTCTATAAATTGGCTAATTTTCAAATTTTTATGTATTTTTATAAAAATGTAGTCATATCTTGACAAATATTAATCCCTCGTCAATATTAACGTGTTTAATGAATTTCTCAGCTCAAAATACCTATAAAACCACATATTCTTACCATATTACAACAAAAATTTTTCCGTCAAATTTTTACCTAAAAAAATTTACACATGCAAAATTTTCGAAATTTTTTTGGGCAATCGATTCTGCTAAAACTTCGTTTATGCACTGATTTAATGTCATAAATAACGAAAAAAACTTTTATTTTGTCCTAGGATGTATGGTCTATAAATTGGCGAATCTTCAAATTTTTATGTATTTTTATAAAAATGTGGTCATATCTTGAGAAATATTAGTCCCTCGTCAATGTGTTTAATGAATTTCTCAGCTCAAAATTCCTAAAAAACCACATATTATTATAACATGTTCCAAAAAAGTTTTTTCGTCAAAATTTTACCTAGAAAAATCACTACAAAATACATGCCAAATTTTCGAACTTTTTTGGGAAATCGATTTTGCTTAAACTTTGTTTATGTACTAATTTGATGTAAAAAAAAAACGAAAACAACATTTATTTTGTCCTAGGATGTATGGTTGAACTTCTATAGCTCTCTATAAATTCGCGAAGTTTAAAATTTTTATGTATTTTTATAAAAATGTAGTCATATCTTGAGAAATATTAATATCTCGTCAATATTAATGTGTAATGAATTTCTCATCTCAAAATACCTGTAAACCACATATTATTATGCCATGTTCCAAAAAAGTTTATTCGTCATAATTTTACCTAGAAAAATTAGTACAAAATACATGCCAAATTTTCGAACTTTTTTTGGGAAATCGATTTTGCTAAAACTACGTTTATGTACTAATTTGATGCAATAAAAAACATTTAATTTGTCCTAGGATGTATGGTTGAACTTCTATAGCTCTCTATAAATTCGCGAATTTCCAAATTTTTATGTATTTATTGTAAAAATTAGGTCATATCTTCAGAAATATTAATCTCTCGGCAATATTAATGTGTTTAGTGAATTTCTCAGCTCAAAATACCTATAAAACAACATATTATCATATGATGTCGCAAAAAAAAATTCTCCGTCCAAGTTTTACCTAAAAAAATACATTTACATGCAAGATTTTCGAACTTTTTTTGGGAAATCGATTTTGCTAAAACCTCGTTTATGTACTAATTTGAAGTCATAAAAAACGAAAAAAACACTTATTTTGTTCTAGGATGTATGATTGAACTCCTATAGCTCTCTATAAATTGGCGAATTTTCAAATTTTTATGTATTTTTATAAAAATGTAGTCATATCTTGAGAAATATTAATCCCTCGTCAATATGCTTAATGAATTTCTCAGCTCAAAATACCTATGAAACCACATATTATTCACCATGTTCCAAAAAAGTTTTTTCGTCAAAATTTTACCTAGAAAAATCAGTACAAAATACATGCCAAATTTTCGAACTTTTTTTGGGAGATCGATTGTGCTAGAACTTCGTTTATGTACTAATTTGATGTAATAAAAAACGAGAAAAACATTTATTTTGTCCTAGGATGTATGGTTGAACTTCTATAGCTCTCTATAAATTCGCGAATTTTTAAATTTTTATGTATTTATTGTAAAAATTAGGTCATATCTTTAGAAATATTAATGTGTTTAATGAATTTCTCAGCTCAAATACTTACAAAACCACATATTATCATACCATGTTCCAAAAAAAATTTCTCCGTCATAGTTTTACCTAAAAAAATCCATACATTTACATGCAACATTTTCGAACTTTTTTTGGGAAATCGATTTTGCTAAAACGTCGTTTATGCCCTAATTTGAAGTCATAAAAAAACGAAAAAAACATTTATTTTGTTCTAGGATATATGGTTGAACTTCTATGGCTCTCTGAAAATTCGCGAATATTTAAATTTGTATGTATTTTTTATAAAAATTAGGTCATATATTGAGATATATTAATCTGTCGTCAGTATTAAAGCGTTTATTCAATTTTTAAGCTCAAAATACCTGTAAAACGACATATTATCATACCATGTTCCAACAAAAATTTCTCAGTCAAATTTTTACCTAAAAACCACAATTTTCGAACTTTTTTTGGGAAATCGATTTTGCTAAAACTTCGTTTATGTACTAATTTGATATCACAAAAAACAAAAAAAACGTTTATTTTGTCCTAGTATGTATGGTTGAACTTCTATAGCTCTCTATAAATTCGCGAATTTCCAAATTTTTATGTATTTATTGTGAAAATTAGGTCATAACTTCAGAAATATTAATCTCTCGGCAATATTAATGTGTTTAGTGACATTCTCAGCTCAAAATACCTATAAAACCACATATTATCTTTCCATGTTGCAACAAAAATTTCTCCGTCAAATTTCTACCTAGAAAAATCCATACTAAATTTTCGAACTTTGGGAAATCGATTTTGCTAAAGCTTCGTTTGAGAAATATTAATCCCTCGTCAATATTAATGTGTTTAATGAATTTCTCAGCTCAAAATACCTAGAAAACCACATATTATTACACCATGTTCCAAAAAAGTTTTTTCGTCAAAATTTTACCTAGAAAAATCAGTACAAAATACATGCCAAATTTTCGAACTTTTTTCGGGAAATCGATTGTGCTAAAACTTCGTTTATGTACTAATTTGATGTAATAAAAAACGAAAAAAAAAACATTTATTTTGTCCTAGGATGTATGGTTGAACTTCTATAGCTCTCTATAAATTCGCGAATTTTTAAATTTTTATGTATTTATTGTAAAAATTAGGTCATATCTTCAGAAATATTAATGTGTTTAGTGAATCTCTCAGCTCAAAATACTTACAAAACCACATATTATCATACCATGTTCCAAAAAAAATTTCTCCGTCACAGTTTTACCTAAAAAAATCCAAATCAAATCGATTTCTCGAAAATAGTTTGAAAATTTTGCATGTAAATGTATGGATTTTTTTAGGTAAAATATGGTGTAAGAAATTTTTTTTGGAACATGGTATGATAATAAGTGGTTTTACAGGTATTTTCAGCTGAGAAATTCATTAAACACATTAATATTGACCATGGAGTAATATTTCTCAAGATATGACTAAATTTTTACAATAAATTCATCAAAATCTGAAAATTCGCAAATTTTCAGAGAGCCATAGAAGTTCAACCATACATCCTCGGACAAAATAAATGTTTTTTTCGTTTCTTGTGATATCAATTTAGTACATAAACGAAGTTTTAACAAAATCGATTTCCCAAAAAAAGTTCGAAAATTGTGGATTTTTTAGGTAGAAATTGACTGAGAAATTTTTGTTGGAACACGGTATGATAATATGCTGTTTTATAGGTATTTTGAGCTTAAAAATTGAATAAACACTGTAATACTGACGAGGGATTATAATTTCTCAAGATATGACCTAATTTTTACAAAAAATACTTACAAATTTTAAAATTCGCGAATTTTCAGAGAGCCATAAAAGTTCAACCATACATCCTAGGGCAAAATAAATGTTTTTTTCGTTTTTTATGGCATCAAATAAGTACGTAAACGAAGTTTTAGCAAAATCGATTTCCCAAAGTTCGAAAATTTAGTATGGATTTTTCTAGGTAAAAATTTGACGGAGAAATTTTTGTTGGAACATGTTATAATAATATATGGTTTTATAGGTATTTTGACCTGAGAAATTCTTTAAACTCATAAAATATTGACGTGGCATTAATATTTCTCAAGATATGACCAAATTTTTACAATAAATACACACAAATTTAAAAATTCGCGAATTTATAGAGAGCTATAGAAGTTCAACCATACATCCTAGGACAAAATAAATGTTTTTTTCGTTTTTTATGACTTCAAATTAGTACATAAACGAGGTTTTAGCAAAATCGATTTCCCAAAAAAGTTCGAAAATCTTGCATGTATGGATTTTTTAGGTAAAACTTGGACGGAAAAATTTTTTTTGCGACATATGATAATATGTGGTTTTATAGGTATTTTGAGCTGAGAAATTCACTAAACACATTAATATTGCCGAGAGATTAATATTTCTGAAGATATGACCTAATTTTTACAATAAATACATAAAAATTTGGAAATTCGCGAATTTATAGAGAGCTATAGAAGTTCAACCATACATCCTAGGACAAAATAAATGTTTTTCTCGTTTTTTATTGCATCAAATTAGTACATAAACGAAGTTCTAGCACAATCGATCTCCCAAAAAAAGTTCGAAAATTTGGCATGTATTTTGTACTAATTTTTCTAGGTAAAATTATGACGAATAAACTTTTTTGGAACATGGCATAATAATATGTGGTTTTACAGGTATTTTGAGATGAGAAATTCATTACACATTAATATTGACGAGATATTAATATTTCTCAAGATATGACTACATTTTTATAAAAATACATAAAAATTTTAAAATTCGCGAATTTATAGAGAGCTATAGAAGTTCTACCATACATCCTAGGACAAAATAAATGTTTTTTTCGTTTTTTTTTTACATCAAATTAGTACATAAACAAAGTTTAAGCAAAATCGATTTCCCAAAAAAGTTCGAAAATTTGGCATGTATTTTGTACTGATTTTTCTAGGTAAAATTTTGACGAAAAAACTTTTTTGGAACATGTTATAATAATATGTGGTTTTTTAGGAATTTTGAGCTGAGAAATTCATTAAACACATTGACGAGGGACTAATATTTCTCAAGATATGACTACATTTTTATAAAAATACATAAAAATTTGAAGATTCGCCAATTTATAGATCATACATCCTAGGACAAAATAAAAGTTTTTTTCGTTTTTTTATGATATTAAATGAGTGCATAAACGAAGTTTTAGCAGAATCGATTGCCCAAAAAAATTTCGAAAATTTTGCATGTGTAAATTTTTTTAGGTAAAAATTTGACGGAAAAATTTTTGTTGTAATATGGTAAGAATATGTGGTTTTATAGGTATTTTGAGCTGAGAAATTCATTAACAAGTTAATATTGACGAGGGATTAATATTTGTCAAGATATGACCACATTTTTATAAAAATACGAGAAGCCGTAGAAGTTCAACCATACATCCTAGGACAAAATAAACGTTTTGTTTTTTTGTGACATCAAATTAGTACATCAACGAAGTTTTAGCAAAATCGATTTCCCAAAAAAGTTCGAAAATTGTGGTTTTTAGGTAAATATTTGACTGAAAAATTTTTGTTGGAACATGGTATGATAATATGTCGTTTTACAGGTATATTGAGCTTAAAAATTGAATAAACACTTTAATACTGACGAGAGATTAATATGTCTCAAGATATGACCTAATTTTTACAAAAAATACATACAAATTTAAGTATTCGCGAATTTTCAGAGAGCCATAGAAGTTCAACCATATATCCTAGAACAAAATAAATGTTTTTTTCGTTTTTTATGACTTCAAATTAGGACATAAACGAGGTTTTAGCAAAATCGATTTCCCAAAAAAAGTTCGAAAATCTTGTATGTATATGTATGGATTTTTTTAGGTAAAACTGTGACGGAGAAATTTTTTTTGGAACATGGTTTAATAATATGTGGTTTTATAAGTATTTTGACACATTAATATTGCCCAGAGATTAATATTTCTGAAGATATGACCTAATTTTTACAATAAATACATAAAAATTTGGAAATTCGCGGATTTATAGAGAGCTATAGAAGTTCAACTATACATCCTAGGACAAAATAAATGTTTTTAAGGATGATGGCATTGATTATTGCTGGTGGCCAAATTACAAAACAGACAAGGCGCGGAAAAATGCTGTTAAAAAACCATGATTCTTCCGGGCCAGAAAATGGCAGTATGTGTAAAATAAAATTAAAATACAAAACAGGTGAGTATTCTAATTTTTCTTGAAAATTGATATGTATAACTTACCCACAACAACTCACCAAAGTTTCATAACAATCGATATATGGTTTAGCAACGCATAAAGGACATACATACAAATAACAGTGCGTTTTTTTTTGTTTTAAATAGGCAACATACAGTTTTATGTGGTAAAATTTCAAGCTTATGTTTTGAATATTTGTATTATACGTAAGAAGACCAAAATTGTATTAGGTAAAACTGAAAGTCTTAGTCTTTAGCATTGAACTGAACTGAACGTGTTGGAAGACCAGAATACAAGCACTCTTTATAAAATATTAATTAAAAAATTCAAAAAATTACTTTTTAAAGCCCTCGTATTACTTCAACCGCTATTAGTATTTGCCACTGACAATATTTTTTGCCATCTAACAGAATGACATTTAAAGAGTAAGTTCTTTTAATTTTTAATTACCATTTGTTGAAGATTTCACCATTTTCCAATTCAAAAAAGGTCACTCTGTAGTTTTAAAACCTTTAGGTTTGCCCATTCCAATTTTGGTATCCATACATATAGTAGAAATATGCATAACATGGACTTGAAATTTTCCTACATTTCCTGTTAAAAAAAAGCACTATATATGGAGTGCTAAAAAATATGAATGTTTCACTAATATCCTAAACCCTCTTTTGTCAGTTTTTTATGAAACTGGGCAAATTCGTTTGTAGTAGTAGGGGAATAATTTAAACCTGATTAGGTTGGTGGTTGGCCAAGTACAAGGGCGCATCTGCACAGTTTTATTATTTTTAAAAACCTCTTTTGGTTTCTTAGTTATTTTCATGCTCTGGACCATAAATATAAAAAAAACCAAATGCTTATTTCGACACAAGTATTAAAAACTGGTATGTGCCAGTTTTTGTACCGCATGATTGTAATATGAATAAGCTCAAAAATGTAAGATGAAAACAGTTGTTTTTCCAAGTGGTCGCAAAGACAAATTAGATAGTTTCTTCTAAAACAATGTGAGTTACGAGAAAAATTAAACAACAAAAGAGTCTTATTTTTAACTGCTTAAATAATCTAAAAAAAAAGTATATGAAAATAAAAAAATGACATGCATTGGTTTCTTTAAAATATGAGCTGTCCTCAAATATAGGCAACAATGGGCCAAATAAATTTAACTGAATCTGGTCTAAATTCGCCCCTACCCCCTACTACTACAAGCAAATTTGCTAAGCATCATTAAAATCAGCGAGGGGGTTAAGGATATTAATGAAAAAACTTCTTTTTAATCTTATATCTCTGTACAGACATTACTGAATTAGATTATGAGCTTAGGACACCTTCAAGTTCAACTTCTGTTAATTTAAAATTGTTTTATTTTATCAGTGCACTTTTGCAAATACCATTATAAAAAAATAATTAGTAAAAAAACATTTCATAAATGATTTTTAGATAATTATGAAAAAGCTCGCCACAAGCTCAAGCTATTACAAACAACTTCAGATGTAGAAACTGACATTGACACAAGAAGAAAATCTGAAAGCCAAGCATTTAAAGACTTTGTAATGGTCTCGGAGAACTCATCAAGTAGTGATGACCTCCCTATTATAGATCTGCCAAAAAATGTTGCTAATTTTACCTCAGTTGCAAAAAATGTTAAAATTATAAAACCAAGAGACCTGTCAAAAACACCACTGCTCAAAAGAGGACAAACAGAGTAATCAGAAAATTATATTGTGGGTCAAAGTTCTACAAACTGTGCTAACTGTCAAGATCTACATAGTAAGTTATATTTGTTTTGCTTCTTTTTAGTTATCTAACAAACACCTAAACATTTTAGAGGTGGTGACTGAATCATATCGAAACCAAATTAAATGTAATCAAGATATTAATGAGAGACTTGATTATAAAATACCACTTCTTCAAAAGCAAACTACAGAGCCAATACCTGGCTTAAATGAACCAGTAAATTTTACAATAAACACAATGGAACAACTACAGAATTTAGAAGAAGATTTGCTCAATGAAAATGAATATAAAAAATATGTAAGTACTTTTGTTCAATATATGGCTCTTATATTTTTGCATTTAAATGTAAAAAAATTAAACTGTGCTGTTAAAATTAGAACCATACACTCTGAATTATTTCTTGAATATGAAATATTTTTCTTTTTGGATATTTAAGGAGATAGTTTAAGAAACTATATTTAAATTTTTAGTTGGGCGTGCTTAAGCGTATTGGAGGAAAAAACTGCGTCGAGACAACAAGAAGGATCATTTCCAAATTAGTTGGACATGACTTGGCTCTTCAGTGTAATTGGACTGGCAGAAACAACAAACCACCCTTCTATTCTCACAAAAATATTTTGAAGCTTATTGAAGGTAATTATTAACAGTTTTACAAGACTTATTAATGTTTTTTCATGCAAGAATCAAAAAGAACAAAAATAAATTTTCCTACGACCATATACGAAAGTGACAAAAAACTCTATTAGCTGGGCTAGAAAGTGCCACATATCACATGTGTGCTGCAAAAATATATATCACACGCGTGTTGAAAGGTTGAAACCGTAGATACGGTTTATACAATCAGATTCTTTTGTATGTCTTAGGAGTCTGTGGCTTGATTTGTGACAGTCTTGAAGAAACTGGCCGTTATCATTCGCACTCTAGTGCTAGGGTTTTTCAACTCTAGAGTTTAAAAATTTGATTTTAATTGAAAGTCTTGATCAGTCGCAGGAAAAATAGTGTACAGGGTGATCCCCTATAATGTCGCCACCCTTTAACTTTTTTATTTTACATGTCACAAAAATTTATTATATTATATAGTGTATACTTTTTTCTATGTATAAATACATTTGCAAAAATCATCAGTATACAAGGAAAAACAAAAATTAATTTTTTTAATGGATCACCCTGTATATGAAGTCATTTTTTGATTCCTCATAAAATTCATATAATATACTATATATCTATATTCAGCCGTTCCTCAAATATGCGCATTTGAAATGTTAATTTGTAATGGTAGATTTAGTATACAGAAAAATTAAAATAAGAATAAGAAATAAGTATCCATTTTGCCTTGTTTTATTTTTATTTTATTTGTCTGTATAAATCCACCATTAAAGTCGTTTAATAAAATATTTGATGTATAGAATGGATATTTATTAATCAAAAATAACATTTCAAATGTGTATGTTTCAGAAACGGTTGAATTTAGGCATATGGTATATTATATAAATTATGCTTAGAATTTTACGAGGAAAAATAAGTTTATATACAGGGTGATCCATTAAAGAAAAATGAACTTTTTGTTTTTCCTTGTATGCTTTCAATTTTTTTGCGACATGTAAAATAAAAAAGTTAAAAGGGGGGGCGACATTATAGGGGATCACCCTGTATATTACTCGTGTCAAAGGATTTCCACACTCAGCTAAAACCTTCTGCTAAATATCTTCACATTTGAAAACTACCGCTTTCAATACTTGTTATGTAATATACTAATACCTAGTGTTTTGTTTCAACAAAAATAACAGTGTTCATATGTTTACCAAAGACACAACACTGCAATGCAAAGAATATTTTTGGAAGATGACCATTTAAACCAAACTTTAACTATCTTTTTTTTCCTAATCTGGCATACTCTGTATAATATAACCACAAGAATAAATATATGAACGTATTCTTGTGATATAACCATTCAGTCACTACGCACCCTGATGCCAGAAACGATCGCTATTTACTAGAAAAATAGGTATTTATACACTATAGTAACTTTAACCCTAGAATACTAATGTATCGTAAATTTTACGACGCTCGTTTTTCTTCGGTCGATTTCGTATTGATCCAATCGCTTATACGTACTCTACGTCGAAGTACCTTCCTAGTTAGTGTTGTTTTCGAAGTGTCTCTGTCCACATCGTTGTAGTTTTTTCCTTCGCGGAGTTATGGTGCGATCGTCGTAAAATTGACGAATGATTAGTATTAACGTAAACTTTTTGAATTAGGTAGTGATTCTAGTTTAGTACGAAAGATTGATGTTTATACTTTCTTTTCATACATTGATAGATTATATTTGTTGAAAAATGGATCCACGAAAACGGCCCTTGACTGACCGAGAGCACGAACTTGAAATACAAAAAATAATGGATAAAGGGGGCAATATTGATAGTTCTGATAGTCATAACGAAAGTGATTGGGTAGAGGCAGATAATCTAGAGGTTGAACAGATTTCCAGTGACGGTCTTAGTGATTTAGAAGAAAATAATGTTATAGAAGTGAGTGTGAACACTCCAGAGGATACATCTGATCAAGGTATAGACCACCAGCAGTCTGATAATGTAAGTGATGTAAGCGACCAGCAGTCTGATAACGTAAGTGATAGTAGTTCATCTAACGATGACATTCCGTTGTCCAAATTATTGGCAACAAAAAACGCAAAAGAGGTACCATAAAACCAAAATCTATATTACTGAGAGGGAAAGATGGTCATATATGGTCTTCAAAATTGCCGCAAAAGTCAAAAAGAACAGCCCGTCGAAATATCATCCATTTTATTCCTGGAAGTAAAGGTGGAGCTGAAATATGTTCAACTTTTTCTGAGTATTTTTTTCACTTCATTTCCGATGATATTGTAAATACTATTTTGCGTTACACGAATGATGAAATTGGAAACCAATCCAAAAAATATACCGACAAATCACCCACTCGGTCAGCAGTAACTAAAGAAGAACTGATGGGACTACTTGGAATTTTAATAATATCCGCAGTAAAAAAAGACAATCACCTCAATGCCAAGCAAATGTTTGATTCAACCATATCTGGATCATTTTATAAAGCCTGCATGAGCTGCGAAAGATTTATCTTTTTGATAAACTGCCTTCGATTTGACAATAAAGCCACAAGACAGGAAAGAGTCAAAATAGATGCGTTCACTCATATTCGAGATATTTGGGAGATTTTTATAGAAAAATGTAGAACGTCATATATTCCTTCCTCATATTTGACTATTGATGAGCAACTTTTAGGCTTTCGGGGCAGATGTCCGTTCAGGATGTATATCCCGAATAAACCGTCAAAATACGGAATCAAAATTGTAATGCTCTGCGACTCGTCTTCAAAATACATGGTGGATGCTTGTCCCTATCTAGGCAAAAATACACCAACGAATGGAATACCATTGTCAACTTATTACGTACAGGAATTGACCAAATCTGTTCACGGTAGCAATAGAAACATAACGTGGACAATTGGTTCACTTCTGTAGAAATAGCTGATAAACTCCTAGATGATAATTTCAAACTGACCATCATAGGAACGCTTCGGAAAAATAAGAGGGAAATACCACCAGAGCTACTAAACACAAAAGGTAGAGAACCAAATACATCGATGTTTTGCTTCGACAAAAACAAAACTCTAGTTTCCTATATGCCTAAAAAAAACAAAATAGTGCTATTACTATCAACAATGCACGAGGGTGCTGAGATTTCGGAAACAAACAACAAACCAGAAATAATTTTAAATTATAATGAGACTAAATCAGGGGAAGACTCGTTTGACCAATTGTGTTCAAATATGTCATGTAGCAGAAAAACGAGAAGATGGCTCTCTTTTTACGGCATGATTAACGCCGCCTGCATCAATTCCTATGTTGTGTACTGTTGCAATACTATCAAGAAGCGTGAGAAACCTGTGCGGCGTTATCAGTTTATGATCGAGTTAAGCCACCAACTTTCCAGGCCTTGGATGGAGCAAAGGCTGAAAATAAAAAACTTACGCCGAAGCCTACGGCAAACTATCAAGGAAATCCTGAAAATTGATGACCAACCTGATGATGTCATTGAAGTTGAAGGTAAACGTTCAATATGCTTTTATTGTCCCAGCCGATTGAGAAGGATGACGACTACGTACTGTCCCCAATGCAAACACCCGATTTGTGGCCAACATCGGGGAAAGTGGTGCACCGAATGCTCTAACAATGACTAGTTTTTACTAGCTTCTAAGTAGAATCTGTTTTTTAAGTTCCAATAAATATACTTTGTTAATTTTTGTTCAATAAAATTTTGAAGTTTCTAATTTTTTTTTGAAAGTAAAATTTACGACACATTAGATTTAACGTATAAAAAAATCATATTAGTATTCTAGGGTTAATATTCCTTATTTTTTCAAAGGCATTTATTATTTTATTTTCAAACGTCCATAAACCAGATAAATCGTAACCCAAAACATGCGCTAAATTGTCGCATTTTTTTTTCCTAATGATTAGAGATAGTAGGCTGTGATTTTACTTTTGCATCGGCCGGCGATAAAGTACCACTTTATCGCCGGTAGCGCTCATTTGTTTTAGAACCAAAGGCACTCTTGTTGATTTGTGTCAGGAAATATTAAATGTAAATCGTGCAACATTGTAATGTGTACAGGCTCGCATATAAATAGACGCCATCTTTTATAATAAAGCAGTTGCCAACTAGACTCGTCGTTTGTCGTTTCATTTCATTGTCCTCATCCCAGACCCGCTCCCAGCAGTAACACATGGCGCAGTAAGGTCGTCCATTTTGCAAGACGAAAAAAAAAAGAGAAAAACTGAAGATTGAAGCTAGAAGAATGGACTTTAGAGGGATTCCACCCATGATAATGTCGGGAAACCTTTCAGAAAATTGGAAATTTTGGAAGCAAAGGTTCAATACGTATTTAAAAGCAACAGAAATATCAAAAAAGGACGAAGGTACAAAATGTGCTCAGCTCCTCACGTTGATTGGAGACGAAGGTATTAGAATATATAATGCATTTACTTGGGGGCAGGATGAAACGGAAACTTTGGAAAGTCTGCAGATTAAGTTCGATGCTCATTTTAACCCGAAAAAGAACCTTACCTATGAACGGCATAAATTTTTCACAATTCAGCAACTCGAAGGTCAATCGGTTGATCAATTCATTACTGAACTAAAGAATCTGTCACTTTCTTGCGAATTTGGCGATTTAAGACAGTCACTTATTAAAGACATGCTAGTTTGTGGATTAAGGTCTACCACACTGAGAGAAAAGCTACTTCAAGAAGATGCTACTACGCTGCAAAGGGCCGTCCAAATTTGTGTTAACATAGAAAGCACAAGGCAGCAGAACAGATAAATCACCAATGGTATTAAACAAGAAAAACAAGTGGAAGTGGACGCTATTGGTACCAGGTCTCGTAAGAATCAGGGCCCCCGATCACAGCAACTAAGAACTGACCATCCAGGTTCGTTAGGTTCATCTACAGGGCACAATCAAGGCAAATCCACCTGTCCCAAGTGTGCCAAACGTCATGAATATGGGAAATGCCCTGCATTTGGCAAGAAATGTTTAAATTGTGGTATCAGTAATCATTTTTCTTCTTGTTGTTTTAAAAACAAAGTATCTAATAACCACCGTTCTAACTTTAACAATAAATCTAAATATTTTAAACATAAAAAATCTAATAACTGTATAAAGGATAATGACTCTAGTTGTAGTGATTTGGATGATACAGATAATTTTCTTTTCATAGGTTCTATTGATATTCACACAGTCTCGCCAAGGGGTTCAAGAGCCACCGCTGGGATGTCTGAGAGTTTGTGGGTTACGACTTTGGAGATTGAAGGACAGACTTTGGACTTTAAACTGGATACAGGAGCCATGGCCAATATAATACCTGTAAGTTTTCTACAAAAAATCAATTTTGATCTTTCAAAAATAAATAAAGTTAAAACCAAGCTCACTTCTTATACTGGGCATACTATTCCTATTATTGGTCATTGTATTTTAAATTGTAAGTCTAAAAATAAACAGGAGAGTCTGTTATTTTATGTGGTCTACTCAGAGAACAGTTCTATTTTGGGTCTTAATGGTTGTGTAGAACTAGAACTTAGTAAAAGAATAGATTCAGTAGAAAATACTGTTCTAAATAAAAATTTTGAATTAAAAAGCATTTTAAAAAAATATAATTCCGTATTTAACGGTATAGGTTGTTTAAAAAAAGAATATCATATTGAGTTGAGAGAAGGCGCAACTCCAGTAGTAAATTATCCTAGAAAAGTTCCATTTGCTCTTAGAGATAAACTCAAACTTACTCTAAATCAGTTAGAAAAGCAGGGACTTATAGAAAAATCTAATGATTGTACTGATAGAATAGCTATAGATCCCAAAGATTTAAATTCAAATATTAAAAGACATTATTTTCAAATTCCCACTCTGGAAGAATTGACGGCTGATTTGACAGGTTCAAAATATTTTAGTGTCTTGGATGCAACACAAGGTTTCCTGCAGATTAAATTAGATAAAAATAGTTCAAAACTTTGTACTTTTGCTACTCCATTTGGGAGATATCGATTTTTAAGGTTACCTTATGGGTTGTGCAGTGCCCCGGAGGTTTTTCAGGAACGAATGTTTGAAATTTTTGGTGGTATTGAGGGCTGTACTTTCTATGTTGATGATATTTTAATATATGGAAATACTATAGAAGAGCATAATGCCAGGTTAATAAAAGTTTTAGAATTTGTCCTAAAAAATGGCTTAAAATTTAATAAAAATAAATGTAAATTTTTGCTATCTGAGGTTAGGTATATGGGTCATACTATAAGTAGAACAGGTATAAAACCTAATGAAGATAAAGTACAGGCTATAAAAGATATGCCTTCACCAATAGATAAAAAAGACGTTTAAAGATTTCTTGGTATGATAATATATATGAGTAGGTTTATTGAGGGACTTTCAGAAAAAACTGCACCTCTTCGTGCTCTCCTGAGGAAAGATAATCTTTTCCAGTGGGATGACATACACGAAGCTACTTTTAACAACTTAAAAAATGTTTTGTCTAAAGCTCCTTGTTTACATTTTTATGATGTGTCTAAACAGTCGGCAACAATATCTGTGGATTCATCTCAGTTTGGGATGGCTGCCGTATTACTTCAGGATGGAAGGCCTTGTGCTCATGCATCCAGGGCCTTGACAGAAACTCAGTGTAAATATTCTCAAATTGAAAAAGAAATGCTAAGTGTGTGGTTCGGAATTTCTCGTTTTTCGCAGTATGTATATGGAATTAAAAATCTAATTGTAGAAACTGATCATTTGCCTCTAGTTAGTATAATTAAAAAGCCTTTACATTTATGTCCACCTAGATTACAAAGAATGATTATGCAGTTAAGGAAATATAATTTTGAATTAGTGTATAAGCCAGGCAAAAAACTTATTTTAGCTGACACCTTAAGTAGGGCTTTTCGTAAAAATAATTTCTTTGAGGAAAATGTAGATTTAGAGCTGGAATCACACATTTGCTTGGTATTAATGAATATTAATGTTTCTGAAGATAAAAAGCGAGAAATAATAAAACTAACCAATGAGGACCCAGAGTTAATTTCCCTAAAACAGTTTGTCAGGAACGGTTGGCCGAGTAGATTAGCAGACTGCCCTGAAAATATCAAATTTTATTTTAAATTTAAAGGAGAAATTTCTGATCATCTTGTTTAAAGGCCAAAATTTAATTGTGCCTTCAGCACTTAGAAAAGAAATTTTAAATAAATTGCATTATAGTCATCTTTCTGCAAAAAAATGCATTGATAAAGCTAAACTTTCATGTTATTGGCCAGGCATGACAAAACAGATTGAAGACTTCGTACTATCATGTCATGTATGTCAAACTTTCCGGAAGTCTCAACAGTCTGAGCCCATGATATCTCATGATATTCCTTTGCGTCCTTGGTCCAAGCTTGGTGTAGATATTTACCATCTTTTTAATGTATCATAATCTTCTGATTGTAGATTATTATTCTAAGTATGTCGAGGTTATAAATTTAGATAAGGACTTGTCTAGTGATAATATTATACATAAACTTAAGGGTGTATTTGCTCGCTTTGGTATTCCAAATATCCTGATTTCAGATAATGGTCCAGTTTGCTTTTTAAAAGGTTTTCAAAAGCATATGACTTTCAACATAAAACTTCTTCACCTTTATATTCTCAATCAAACGGTCAGGTTGAAAGATCAATTCAAACTATCAAAAAACTGTTAAAAAAATGTATTTTAGACAGGAAAGATCCTTATTTAGCGCTTCTCGAATATAGAAATACACCTATGGATAAATATAACTCTCCGGCTAATGTTTTGTTTAATAGAAATTTAAGAACAATTTTGCCACAGTCTAATTCTCATTTCGAGCGTAAAACTTTTGATAAAAATAAATATAACACATTTTTAAAAAATAGTCAAAAATCGCAGAAAAAATACTATGATAAAAAAGCATCAAAAAATTTAAAACATCTCCCTAATAACTCTTCAGTTTTAATTCAAATAAAACCACAAATCCCCTGGGTTTTAGCAAAAATTGTTAAAAAAGTTGGCATTAGATCATATTTAGTAGAGACTGAAAAAGGCAAGAAATATAGAAGAAATAGAAAATTTATAAAAGAACTAAAACACCAGCCAAGGGAGAAAACCGAACTCTCTAGTATGGAGAATGGTAACCTAACTAATTTTGCATCTTCTAGTAATTTTTTAAATTATATTCCTTTATTTGACAATAAGTCTTCAGATACTGGAGAGGGTGGGAAACAAACACCTTTGGACAGACTATCTAGTAATGGCAACCTAGATAATTTACAGACAGACGGGTCTAGTAATGTTTGTGCTAATCAGAGTAATGTACGTGTTAGTCCAAATAACTTTAATCTTTGTCCAAATAGTGTTTGTCTTAGTGATAGTAATGTTAGTAATAGTACAGTAGACGACTGTGAGAACAGTGAGGATACACTTAATAATTCCTTAGATAGTAATTCTGACGAATCACATAAAACATGTATTTCTAGTTATGAAACTTCTGAGTCACCTCATTCCTCTAGCGAGGATGAAAATCTGTTTAATGCTACTCGACTAAGTAGAACGGGTAGAAACATAAAGCTGCCTACAAGGCTTCGAGATTATAAACTTGAATTCGACTAATACATTGTTAAGATAGAGTCTTCACTGGTTCACAAGTAGTTTATCATTGAGAATGTCTTATATTGTGGCATAACATTTTTATTTATTATATAACATTATATAATTGATATTGAATTAGAGATGTGTTTGCAATTTTAGGTTAGAATGATTGTACATTATGGTTATAACTATTCTTATTACAAAATAAAAAATTTTGAGTGATTATTAAAATATTTTATGAAAAACACCTCTAGAAGTTTGGTACATTTTGAACAATATTGTGATTTAATTATGTTGTGAATTTTACATAAAATTCATTATATATTGTATATACCGTAACGGCTACTGTTCTGTGAGATTAAATAAATTTAATGTAATTATAAAATAAATGTAACTAGTTGTAATTAATGATCTGTGATAAAAAATTAAATTAAAATTAATTATTTTAGTATATAGCTATTATTTAAAGAAGGGAGATGTCAGGAAATATTAAATGTAAATCGTGCAACATTGTAATGTGTACAGGCTCGCATATAAATAGACGCCATCTTTTATAATAAAGCAGTTGCCAACTAGACTCGTCGTTTGTCGTTTCATTTCATTGTCCTCATCCCAGACCCGCTCCCAGCAGTAACACAATTTGTACTAATTGTCACTATCAAAAATTTCCAATATGGCTGACAACTGACACATAAATATCGTAGTAAAATAGTCGGAAAATAAATAAAAACCAGTTAATTCTTAATTTTCAACCTATTTTCGACGTTTGAAAATAAAATAGCTTGTTTTATTCGCAACTGAAGTGATTTTTTGTGGCGCATCTGTAACGTCAAACTACAGCCTTGCCACAAAAAAAGACACTTCAGGTCCTTATAAAACAATATACTATTTTACAGATGCAGTTGTGGCAAACCCCTTATGCGAAACCACGTCTACAACCTCTATTATAGAGAATACCATCAAAGCCTGGCTTAGAGGTGCATGTGATCGAGATGGCGGGAGGGCAAACAGAAAAAAAATTAACAATTAATAATAAATTTAAAATGCATTTGTTTATTTATACGCTTTTAAATATTCTTTTACTTATTAATAATTATAATTTGAAATAATAATTATGAAATTTTGGCAGGAGGTTAGGGCAGGGAGGACATATGTAAAATGTAATGTAATGGAGGGTAACTTTAGAATTTCAAATAAAATTATATATTTTTCCTAACTACGTTCCTGTCCTGACGACCTCACCAAAATTTTCATAAATATATTTGAAACTAAGAAGTAGTGTTAAAAAAGTATTTAAGCAAATGATTAAGTACATAAAATATGTATTATTTTACTTTAAGCAGAAATTTTCAGCCCGGCAAAAAAAATATTATTTTATTAGTTTGTTTAGTATTATTTGCTGTTTTTTTTCTTTTCAATTATGATACTATAATATGTTGATTTATCTTGTTTCAGTGTTATGTAAAAAGTACATAATAATATAATACTATTTTTGTTCATTTTAGTTTTAGTAAATACGACTTTTTCATTGTAATACTATATACAAGGATTTTAAGTGAAACTGTTATAGTTCTTTGCGGTCCACCTATGCAATTATAAGTAAAATCCCTGTATATTAGCAAAACAGTAGTACAAGTGCTTTTTTGATTTCTGATCAACATTTATTTGTACTTTTCGAACCAAAGTTACTAGTTAAAAGTAAAGTTTTTAAATTAGTAAATATATACAAATATTATGTATAAACAAATAAAATATAATGCGCAACACAACTTAAACCTTTTTAGGTTGTAGTTTTATCATTTATTTAGCCTTGTCGCTAGTGAAGATTTTATTATTATTATTATTTAAATTTCTTCGGTGGTATTTTTTAATTCAATTTCAAGACATATTTTTTTCCCCCAAAAAACACCCCTCTTTGGGAATTTAAAGATACCGGGTGGTTTGTATACAAAAAATCTGTATTGCATAATATATAAGGTTAAAATAATGAATCTGTTTTTATCCTAACTTTTGGAGCTCGCTGTAGATTATACCACAAAAATTGCCCAATTATTTGTTACAGTTGTGTTTTTTTAAACACTTTGGTTTCGTAATTATTGATTAAGATAAGTGTTACATAAGATAGAGTTTTTGTAATTAAATGTTGATTTATGTTTGTTTTTTTTATTTCAAAAAGCCATTTTTAGGTTTTTGGTATATTTTTTGGAAATGTGAAGATGCCGATATAAAAAAAATAGTAATGTACAGGGCGGTCCGTTTATTTTGGGATACTACCAAATCTCAGAACCTGTAGGATGTAGGAAAAAAGTTAAACACAAAAGTTTTTTTAATTTAGCTAAACTTTTAAAATATATTTTTATATATACAGGGTGGTCCAATTTTCGTGGACAAGTATCAACCTCCTTATTTTAAATAGAACACCCTGTATATTATCATATATTTGGATCCTATAAAGAATTTCAATAATATTTCATGCAGCATGTCCTATACCAAAACTCAATTGTTTTCGAAATAATGAAGTTTGAAATTTGACATTTTGGACAGTATAACTGCTGTAAAATTTAAACGGTTTGAATTGGAGCAAGACCGCTTGCACTTTCCTGTATTAGTTTTTAATTATCTATCGAATGACCTCAATTTTCGGTTAAACCGGTTTTACCCGAGGTTTTAGCATTAAACTGGTTTAACTGAAAGTTGAGGTCATTCGATAGATAATTAAAAACTAAGATAGAAAAGTGCAAACAATTTTGCTCCAATTCAAGCCTTTTAGATTTTACAGCCAGTTAAACGGTCCAAAATGTCAATTTTAAACTTCAATATTTCGAAAACAATTGAATTCTGGTA
This sequence comes from Kuschelorhynchus macadamiae, assembly GCA_030620095.1. Lineage (NCBI taxonomy): Eukaryota > Metazoa > Arthropoda > Insecta > Coleoptera > Curculionidae > Kuschelorhynchus > Kuschelorhynchus macadamiae. Next base: position 67,178 of record JAUTXW010000308.1, read on the forward strand.
TAGGACATGCTACACGAAATATTATTGAAATTCTTTATAGAATCCAAATATATGATAATATACAAGGAGTTTCATTTAAAATAAGGAAGTTAATACCTGTCCATGAAAATTGGAATATATAAAACTATAATATTTTAAAATCTTAGGTGAAACCAAAAAACTTTTGTATTTAACATTTTTCCTATATCCTACAGGTTCTAAGATTTGATAGTATCCCAAAATACAATATCCAAAAAATACATCAAAAACATAAAAAATAATTTTTAATCGAATTAATAAAATAAAAATTCCTACATTCGATATCAAAAATCTTAGTCAATAATTACGATATTAAAAGTACTAAAAATACAAAATATTGATATAAAGATGGGGGCCACCGTTTGGGGCTAAAACATTTACATCTACAGTATGTTTCAAAAATTACAAAAAAAGGACCTTGTCATTACAGCCCTGTATAGTATGTAACATTAATTTATTTTTTACTTACCATTGGTACCATCGCATACCCAAATAATAAAATTACAACCTAAAAAAGTTTTTTCCAGATCTGATGAATAAAAACCTATTAAGATTATAACAGTATTTCCTCTATAATAGTGCAATGAGAAGTTTTTTATATATTTCATTTAAATTTGTAAAATTATTATAATATGCCGTTCATAATAAATCGAATAGGTTGATGCAGGCAAGCCATCATTTGCCGTTCATAATAAATCTAATAGCTTGATGCCCTTCACAATAAACATAGTGGCTTGATACAGGTAAGCCATCACTTGCCCTTCATAGTAAATCTAATTGCTCGATATAGGCAAGCCATCATTCGCCCTTGATGGTAAATTATCTGTTGTCCCAATACAAGACTGCATTTATGCCAATACCTTATATGCAGTGTTGCCGAAGGTCGCTCGATCGAGCGAGATCTCGCTCTTTTTGTTCTTGGTTTACACTCTCGCTCCTCTTTGTTAAATCTCGCTCGCTTTGATACTCGTTTATAGATTCTGAATTTTTAAATCAGAACATAAAAGAACGTTATAAAAGTTTGGGATAAACCTATTACACTATTACAGCCTCTATCGACGTTGCCAAATACTACTGATGTACCATATGCCCGACCGGCCCGACCAAAGTTTACCGGTTGTTTGAATAAAAGGGCTTTGTCTAAGCTGGTGACATGACATAAGACATAACCCTAAACTTTTCGTACTTTTACCTTTAATTTTCCATTTGTTTTGTTAATTTTTGGGACTGAAAAAAGAAAAGATTGGAAGTTTCAAAACTACCAGAAACAAACCAATCAAATGAAAATATTGCTGGTCCAAGTAGTCTTAGTCACAAGTGTACCGTCAACAATACTCTAGTGCCATTAGAATTAGATGATCAAAGTGATAGCGAACGCGAGAGACAAAATGAGACTGAGCTGACTGAGGCGGCAGACCCACCAAAACCAAAGAAGAGACGGTATACTCAAGTGTACCAAGAAAAATGGAAATCTGATTACCCATGGCTTAAAAATTCTGAAAATCCTAATCAGGTATATTGCAAAACATGCAATCAGTTTTTACGTTGCAGCACATTTAGCATTAAGAGGCATGAGGCATCTGAAATGCACAAAAGAAATACTAAAAATATAAAAAGTACACCCAAAATAGACACAATTATTAATGATGAATCTACATTTAAAAAACACCAACTCATAAAAGAAGCTGAACTTAAAATAGGTGCATTTTTACATGAACATAACTTGCCATTTCTGCTGGCTGATCATTTATCAAAATTCATATCTAGTATTTGTCCGGACTCGGACATAGCAAAAAACATAAGTTGTTCTAGAACAAAGGCAAGCTATATCACCAATGAGTGCCTCGCTCCAGAACAATTGGACATGATTGCTCGGGTTTTACAAAACAGTAAATTTTCCCTGATTATCGATGAAACTACTGACATAAGTACAGAAAAATCTCTAGTACTTGTTGTTCGATATTATGACAATAATCATAGAAAAGTTAGGGATTCTTTTTTCGGCCTAATAAAATTACAAGCTTTCAACGCTGAGTCAATCTTTGTTGCAATTAAAAATTATTTAGTAAAATACAAAATACCATTACATAACTTGATTGGGCTGGCAGCAGATAATGCATCTGTGATGCAAGGAAACAAATCAGGGGTGCAAGCTCGTTTCAAAGAAATTCTGCCACACATTTACATATTAGGCTGCGTGTGTCACTCAGTTCATCTTTGTGCCTCTGCTGCCGCTAATAAGTTACCCAATACTGTAGAAGATTTTGTAAGAAACATATACAATTACTTCTCTAACAGCTCGAAGCGAATTGACCAGTTAAAAGAGTGTCAGATCTTTTGTCAATTAAAACCACATAAACTGCTTCACCCTGCTCAAACCAGGTGGCTGTCATTACAAGCTGCGGTTGACAGGGTGATAGAAAATTGGGAACCTCTAATTCTTTTCTTTACTAATGAATGCTTCGATCAAAATTTACAGTCATGCAACAATATACTAGAATCATTAAAAAACCCTATATGTAAGTTGTACTTTTACTTTTTATCGTACATTTTAGATATGACAAACAAGCTCAATCTAGAATTTCAATCTGGAAAAAATAAACTTCCTATGTTACTAAAAAGGGTAAAAGATTTATATAAAAATATATTAAAAAATTTTTTAAAACCAGAATATTTAAAGAAATATGAGCTTTCCTTAAAAAGTATAGAAATTAAAAATCCCAATAACTTTTTAAATATTGAAAAAATATATTTTGGAACCAAAGTAGAGCTTTTCATTTCTTCAAATATTGTCAATAAAACGGAAATAAATACATTTAAATTAAAATGTCTGGAATTTTACATTGAGCTTGCGACCCAATTTAAAAATCGCTTTGACCTCGAAGACCCAATTTTGACATTTATATCCGTTTTTAACCCAACCGAAGCAATGTCAGGCAATATTCCAAGTATTGCCACTACCAGCAGCAAACTTTTTCCAAATTTGATGACCGATATTGAAAAATTAAATTCCGAATGGAGAATGCTTCCAGATATTATAAAATTAAAAGAATATGTTGACAGTGATCTGGAAACATTTTGGAATACTGTTTTTTCAATAAAAGATGGTTTAGATCAACCCATGTTCCCAAATTTAACCCATTTTGTAAAGGGAATTCTAGCATTGCCACATTCTTCTGCTGCCGCAGAAAGAAGTTTTTCACAACTTTTCCTACTTAAAACAAAAATTCGCAATCGCTTAAATATTGAGACCTGTTCAAATATATTACACACCAAAGAAATGTTAAGCGGTAACACATGCTATTCATGGAAACCAAGCGCAAATTTACTAAAAAGGAGATTTAAGGAATAAGTTTTTATTTATTTTAATATGTTTTTTTTTATGTTTGTTTTGTTGCAATATTTACTAAAAAGGAGATTTAGGGAATAAGTTTTTATTTATTTTATTATGGCTGTTTTGTTGCAATATTTTTCCTGAGATATAAAGTTTAAGTTAGTACTGTAAGTTTTTTTGTTCTTGTTCCTATTAATATTTATGTATTTGAACAATGTATTTTAAAAATTACATTAAAGTAATAAAGTTTATATTTTTATACCGCAATCATTTTTCAATTTCCCGCTTTTTGGCAATTTTAAGTGAGTAACTGGAGAATCACTGACAGACAGATAAACAAGCTGTAAAGGCGTAATTTTTATTTCACAGGTTGCTTCCACCGGTTCGGCGCAGTAATGAAGTTGTAATGTAAAAGCGTTGTTCGAATTCCATCGGTTGGACAAACCGGTGAAAATTAGAATACGCCAAATATGTCATAATACATCGATTTAAAGCGATCTACCGGTTATAGCGTTGGTTAACCGTACGGTTAAGCTTGTCAACGGACCGGTTAAGACCGGACCACAGATCACGAAAAAAAAAACGTGATCTGTGGACCGAACGCACTAGAGTTGACATTTAAAGAATTGTTTATTGTTTGTCGGTCTATCAATGATAAACCTATAAATCGCTATTGGTGCCAACTTTTCTCTTATATTAATATTATTTTTTGACACCAAAAATCTCGCTCCTTTGAACTAAAATCTCGCTCGTTTTTTACAAATAATCTCGCTCCAAAAATTAGAGGGTCGTGGCATCGCTGCTTATATGCATTTCACCAATGAGGTGTGTTTGTTGGGTATTAGCTATTTTGGCGCTCCCACTTTTTTTGGCTAAGTTAGAATGATTTTTTGTACTAAGTACAATTTGTTAATCAGTAAAAAAAGTAACATGCAAAATAAATATAAGTGTGGTAAAATAAGGTTCTATTTTTTTAAAGGCGCAAATTTTATATATTTCTTTTTTTCCTGATAATTTCCAAAACACACATATATTTCAATTAGAATTCAAAGGCAAGTACGTTAAATTAACTATTTGCCAAATTAGCTGATTTTTTAGGATTCCGAAAAAATCTGTGCATTCAATACAATGTTTAAACTAACTTAAACAAAGTGTATATTTTAAAGATAAATGTTATTTTCATTAAACGAAAAATATAGCTTTTGCTATTTTTTGAATGCAAATCATTCTCATGTTTTCTAAAATCCTCATTTTTAATTTAGGCTTTAATAAGATATAATTTTTACTATATTTTTGGTTATACCTCAGGGTTATATATATTTTTTTGTTCACTATATCATTAAACTTGTTATTTTGCATTGATACATATTTAATATTTCGCCTATATAATGTTATATTATCACCAATAAATCACAGCGTGATTAAGAAATCACAATATCGCTTAATTGCCTTTCCCATTAAATTTCAGTCCATGAAATTAATATTATAAGTATAATTATTGAACACCTACTTATGTAATTTAGACCATAGGGCTATATAGAGATGAATAACTTCAAAATATAGAGATATAGTCTATTTGAGATCTCGAGAGTGAAGCAATATGAGCGTTTAGCTAAGCTTTTTTTTTTCTTAATACGACCACTGAGTTGAGTCTAACTTGTACTAGTGCATATACTTCAGTAAATCCAATACATACACCATGTAAAAAGAGCATTGCTGCAGGAATATGACCGATTCAGTTTTCGTTACGATCTAGGTTTCCCAATACATCCGTTATCATGACATTTCAGATCTAAACTCAAACCGCTTAAATATATTTTCATGGGGTAAAATTCGAGCTACTCGATCCACCCGATTCTACCACCATGTCTTAATGTTCTGTTTTGCAGGTGCACTTGCCTAGAGATATTTCAGATAACTTTATGTTCTGGTGTCCAAAATGGGATATATATTCCCAGACTTTGTATTTACCTCAAACATTTTCTTCTGTCGTGTTAGGCTACGATCACAGCGAGGCGGTGAGCTAAGAAGTAAGCGGCAGATGGAGAAGAGAAAAGCGTGAGCTTCACCATAGTGTGGAGTTGCACCTCATACGTCCAACGTGCTGCGATGGTCAGTCAGTCAAAATATGCTCTCCAAGGGTCGATTGCTTTTATTAACGGAAAACAGTAATTTGAAATACAAATATCTATCATGGCAAGATTCGGCGTAGGCGACGATGGTCAATTCATCCTACGAATTGGGACCGCATAACAAATGGCGAATTCCGCCGGCTTTGTGTCAAACTAAGAGAAACTGATAAATTCAGCCAATATTTTAGGATGTCACCAGCAACGTTCGATTACATTTTGCAGTTAGTTGAACCGAATATGAACCATCGATGGTCAAATTTTATACGCCATCCAGTTAGCGTAGAAGAGCGCCTTACAATAATAATTAGGTAAGTATTTATTTAAGTAATTTGTCGGATACATATCGGTTCTGCTGTTATTAAAATTTTGGTATCCATTTCCCGACTTTTCGGTTTGCACAAGAAATAAAACAAAACTGTCAAACAGGTGATGAGACCGATAGACTATAGAGGCAACAAGTCGTAGTCGAATGCACACGAGTCCAACCTATAACCGCCTCACGCGTACTACACCGCCTGATAAACAAAATTTTTTGACACTAAACTAACCAAGATTATTATAAAAATGTGTATTTTTGACACGTGTTGCGCCATTCTACCTTTTAATCTTAGCCGACAATACTATTCATATATCACAAAAGTAATAAAATAGCTTTTCTTGAATGTTAAATTACTGGCAACACTGTCTATGAGGGCCACTTTTACCAACACGCACAAAAAAACATCACTACATCAATACATAAAAAAAATTCGTGATAAAATCTGATTTAAGATTATGCAATTTTTTTTTAGGGGTTCGTACAAGTTGTTAAAGACATTAATATTATTTGTTAATTACGATATCAGGTAGCTACAAACGAGAGAAACATTATCTTTTATTAAATGTTAATTAATTTCCCTGTTATTGGTTTAATTAACAGTTAAATAAACTGTCGTTTAAATCACTATATTCTTGTATTATATGAAACACCACTATGTGTGAATGTTCTCTTGGTATACACTCTTCTGAAGATGCAGTTGCCTACAGAAAAAAACGGTTAACCTAATGTCCATGGTCTTTGCTGCGTAATATGAGCTCCTCTATAATAAGCTATACAAAGTTAAAACGATCGGAGTTTCTCTTCACATTTCCATATCTTTCACAGCAGTACTTTCAATAGTCATTTAGGAGAGATTTGCTGATACCTGTAATTTAAAAAACAAGTTTTTCCACATGCTTTTTCAAATAAAAGGCAACACCTAAAAGAAACTTTATTTATAGCAATATATAGTTTAGTGCCTGTCTAAAACCACTGCGCAATGGTAACAACGTCTGAAGATTATAAGTCTGAAACCAGTTGGGGCGGAGAACTGCATTTTCGGTATGGTGGGTCCAGTGTCTGCAAGATGCTTTTGTTCATAGGATAAAGACGACCATAGTCTTGAGATCGACTGCAAAGAAGAAAAAAATCTAGTCTATAAAACTCTGGGATGAAATATATATATATATATATAATCTATATATAAAAAAAATATATATATATATATATATATATATATATATATATATATATATATATATATATATATATATATATATATATATATATATATATATATATATATGTATATATATATATATATATATATATATATATATATATATATATATATATATATATATATATATATATATATATATATATATATATATATATATATATATATATATATATATATATATATATATATATCTATATATGTATATATATATATATATATATATATATATATATATATATATATATATATATATATATATATATATATATATATATATATATATATATATATATATATATATATATATATATATAATATATATATATATATATATATATATATATATATATATATATATATATATATATATATATATATATATATATATATATATATATATATATATATATATATATATATATATATATATATATATATATATATATATATATATATATATATATATATATATATATATATATATATATATATATATATATATATATATATATATTAATATGTATATATATATATATATATATATATATATATATATATATATATATATATATATATATATATATATATATATATATATATATATATATATATATATATATATATATATATATATATATATATATATATATATATATATATATATATATATATATATATATATATATATATATATATATATATATATATATATATATATATATATATAGGTTTAATTTTTTTTTTTTTTTTTAGTATATATTTTTATTTCAATTTTCTCGATTTATATATATATATATATATTTGCCCATAAACATGATGTATATATATATACAACTTACGGCAGTTTTAGAGGTCAATTTGACGTCAATAATTTTATATTTCAATACTGGAATAACCACTGTATATATGTGTATTTTAATTGTATCGATGTATATGTATATATATATATAAGTCTATATATACGTTATATATGTTTACGGGCAAATATATATAAAGTATATGTGTAAAGTTTTTATACCTTAAATCAAGAAAATTGAAATATATATATATATATATATATATATATATATATATATATATATATATATATATATATATATATACATATATAATTACTACAGGGTGAGCTTCTTTTACTCACCCTGTCTATTTATTTTTTTTTTTACCGTTGTACAAGTAAAATTACCCAAATTTTTACAATCAATAAAATTAAAATAATTGTGCACCATCGATTTAAACGTTGCACAACCACGTCTATGTTTTTCTTTTAATAAAAATGGGTTTGCTTTTGAATTTAAAAAATTGTTTAATTTACTTGTATACGGAAGTTTTAATGGATTGTTTTTATTGGATATAAATTCAGAACATGTATTTATGAAAAATCCTTGCTTTGGTGGTGAATCTTAGTTGTAAATAGGTATCAAACGATAAAAAATTCACACCAAAATACCAAGACACAGAAGCGCAAGCTTCTAAATTTAAATCCAATTTTTCCTTATTTAAAGAGAAACTAAACCCCTAAATATCCATTTTAAAATGACCCTTCTCTGCGCACTTTGTCTAAAAGAATTTACACAGAGACGAAACTTCATAAGACACATAAAAGAAGCATGTTTGAAAATGAACACAAATTATAATCCGGATGATAATTTAATCAATAGTAAGTATATTTAGTGTTTTAAAAAAATTAGCATATTAAAACATAAGAAAAACAATCAACTAATTTGTTTTGTATCATTTCAGTGATCTTTTTTTGACTGACTCAGAGGCGTCCTTGCTACGCCTCTGATTATATTCTATATTACGCTATAATTTATTAAATTAAATTAAATTACATTAAATTAAATTAAATTATATTTTTTGTTTCAGTTTTATGCAAAATTCTTCAGGAATAATGCAACTCGACATTGCGAAGACTGTAAAGCTGATATTAATGTTAATACTTGGAACTGTCATCTGAGAACAAACATTCACAAAAGCAACAGTACTATTAAATATGGAAATGGAATAAACCTTATTAGAAGTGCTTTTAAGTGTAGAATTGCGGCATATAGGGTTTACGCACCAAAAATCCATGTAGACCTTAAAAAATTTCAACTAGAAATTGACAGCAAATAGGCAGCAACAACAACTACATACAACCATCAAGGTAAATACAGAGTTATTTGGTATATACTACTCGCCAGTTTTGAAATCTACATCAGTTAAATCATTCAACACAGCCTTCCATAACGTGACTGAGACGACTGATTTAAATCATCTCTATGACGATATTTCAAAGTTCTGACAACCAAGGCAGATGAGCTACCAGAACGAGATTCTGGTAAATTAATAATTTACTTTTAAAAATATTAACATTTCAAGTGCGATTGCTTCTATTTTTTTTATTTACAACAACTCTTGTTAAGTACTAATTATTTCTTTTTGAAATGCGGGCTGGATTTTGCAACAAATTTCCATTTGGAAGTAAACATCAACAAGTACAATCCTTTATGTGGCTCCTCTTATATTTCAATTCAAGGATTTCGGGGCAGTTTGGTCAACATTTTAAATGAAGATGATTTTTGCTTCGCATATGCCGTTGTATCACCAGTATGTAAACCTTCAGGTGACCCTAGAAAAAATTCATCGTACCCGGAGTTCAGAACTATGTTTGATTTCACAGGTATACATTTTCCAGTTAAATTAGAGCAGATAAGTACTTTTGAAAACAAAAATAATTTATCAATAAATGTTTATGGGGTTGAAAAATTTTTTAGAAATGGTGTACATGTAAATGAGATTGTAGGACCATTACACTATAATAGACATAAAAAGAATTTACATATCAATCTACTATTAAATACTTCTGATGACGGTAACAGTAATTATTGTTGGATAAAAGATTTATCTAAATTACTTTTTAAACAACTATCAAAAAAGAAATGTAAAAAAATCTTGGTGACGGATGTTTACAATATTTTGATACATATGCGAAATTACAAAGACACTTAGAATATGATTGCACATCTGTGCGAATTAAATATCCTTCAGATGAACTTATTTTAGACAAGTTTGGAAATCGAATTCCAGAAAACATATTAAAGTTTCAAAATAGTCACAAGCAGTATAAAGCAACTTTTGTAATTTATGCTGATTTCGAGTGCTATCTAAAAAATATTGAAAACAAAAACCTTGACCCTACAACCTCCTATACAGTAAAAATTGCTGAACACGTTCCATATCCGTTCGCTTATTACATTAAATTATCATTTGATGAAATCTCACATCTTTAAAACTTTATCGTGGAACTGATTGTGTTGTGAAGTTTATTGAATATGTTGAACAAGATGTGAAAAAAACTTTATGACAATTATTTTAGAAAGCTAGCCTATGAATAAGTTAAGTGGTTTGCAACAAAAAGAATATGATAATGCATTTGTGTGCTATATAAGTGAAAAACCTTTTTCGGATAGAAATTTTAAGAAATCTATGGACCCCTGTCATAGAGGCGCAGCTCATTTTATTTGTAATTTACATTTCATACCTCCAACTTACATTCCAATAATTTTTCATAACTTATTTATTAAGTCATTATGTAACAACAAAGAATCAATTATCGTTATTGTTCAAAATAAAGAAAAATATATATCTTTTAGCAAAAAAAATATAGTAGACACGTATGACTCTAAAAATAAAAGATAGTTTACCTAAATTTACGATTTATACTCATTTTAGTTTTTACCAGAATCTCTTGAATGACTATCTAATATTTTAGATAATTCCCAATGTCTTGAAATTAGAAAACATTTTTCAGGCCCAGAGCAATTTAAGTATGTTGGGCAAAAAGGAGTTTTTCCTTATTCATATATCGATTTTCACGAAAAGTTGGATGATAAATATCTGCCTTCCATTGATAAATTGTATAATGACTTAACTGATGAAAATATTAGTAATGAAGATTACATTAGAGCTAAAGAGGTATGGAATGTATTCAATTGTTCAACAATAGGTGATTATTATGATATATATTTGAATCTGACGTCCTTTTTTAGGCGATGTTTTTGAAAATTATAGAAATACATGTTATAAAACTTATAAATTAGATCCTGTCAACTATGTAACGAGTCTTTCCATGTGTTAGGATACTATGACGAAATTTACAAATGTAGAATTAGAATTATTGAATGATCCAGATATTCTTCATTTCTTCAAAAAAAGAGTTCGCGGTGGAGTTAGTACTTGTTCAGTTCGAAAATCGGAGGCAAATAATCCTTTTCTTGATAATTTCAGTCCTAAATATCCAACAAAATATATTGCCTATTTAGATGCAACAAATTTGTATGGTATTGCAATGGAACAGTACTTGCCAGAAAAAAAACTTTGTTTGGCTATCTCAGGATGAAATCATTAAAATAAATGAAATTAATATTTTAAATTTTTCAGATACATTATCTCCGGGCTTTGTATTTGAAGTTGACTTAGAATATCCTCAGAATTTACATGAAAGTCATAACGACTTTCCGCTCTGTCCCGAACAATTTAAGCCACCAATTTCAAAATATTCTAAACTAATTCCCAATTTAAACAATAAGTATAATTATGTTATTCATTATCGCGCCTTGAAGCAGTGCTTATAATTTGGACTTAAAACTTCTGAAAATACACCGAGGAATTAAATTTACACATTCTCCATGGTTAGCTAAATATATTGATTTGAATATTAATTTACGAAATTATTCTAAAAACCAATTTGAAAAAAATTCGTATAAATTGGCAAATAACAGTATTTTTGGAAAAACTATGGAGAATGTCGAAAACCGAGTAGATATTAAGCTAGCAACTCAATGGGAGAAAGAGCGAAACAAATTGAGTGCTGAGAAATGAATTGCAAAACCTCAATTCAAAGATTTAAACATTTTTTCGGAAAATTTAGTAGCTATTCAACTTAAAAAGATACGTATCGAATATAATGAACCTATTTTTGTTGGAATGAGGACATTGCAAAATACGTAATGTATAATTTTTACTACGGATATTTAAAATTAAAATATACCGATGTAAGTTTATTTGTACACTGATAATGATTCTTTAATAATAGAAATAGAGACAGAAAATTTTTATGAAGATATGAAGCAAAATCTGATTCAATTTGACACCTCTAACGATCCTGAACCAAATGTTCATAATATGCCAATATCCACATCAGTGGTTGGTAAATTTAAGGATGAATATAAAGGTGTAACTTTAAAAAAGTTTTTTTGGTACCGGACCTAAGGCATACTGCATAAAAGCCAAAGAGAGTTTAGATAAAAAGGCATTCGTAAATCTACAAATCTACATCATACAAAAACAATTAAACTTATCAGATTGCAAAGATGTTGTGGAAAAAGGTAAAAAAGTATTCTGCACAATGTATGTTTTAAGTCACATCTCTACAATATTTATACAAATTTGATTAACAAACTGGCCTTGATAAGTAATGATGATAAAAGATACCGTCTTTCAAATACCACAAAAACTCTAGCATGGGGTCACAAAGATATTGTCCATATAGAATCAATGATTAAAGCTTTATCTATTTTACAATCTGAAAATGAACCGAAAGCTAAAAGAAGTCGTTTAAAGAAAGTCTTACTAAAAGTTGATTTAACAAATTTAAAGCTTGAGCTCACTTAAGAGGCATAAACAATTATTATCTAGTTTTGAAATTGGAAAAGGAAGGTTAAGTGGTCAAGTTTTTTTTTTAAATTAGGATCAATTGTTTTCATATGAGTAAGTGAAGATTTTAATATACTTTTTTCATTTCCTTTATTAACAGCATTAGGTTTTTTACCAATTGTAGAGTGTATTGTATTATTGTACTCTCTAACGATTTCAGGCAATATATCTAACCATTCATAATTTCCTTGTAGCCTAAATGTTTTCCACATTATATTTTTTAATGTTCTGTTCACTCGCTCAACGATACTTGCTTTCAAATTAGAAAAAATGCTATAGTGATTGATTTTAAACTGTTCCATTAGCTTCTGAAAGTCTTTGGAATAAAATTCTGTGCCTTTATCTGTTTGTATATTTTTTGGAACGCCTTGCAGATGTTTAGGACCTCCTTTTAAGTCTTTGAGAATTTTTCTCATTGCAGAAGCCACTTCTTTACTAGTTTTTGTTTTAATAGGTAGTGTCCAAACGAATTTAGAAAAAGTATTGATTACCACTAAAATATATCTATATCCTTTATTAAATTTTGAATAAGGTTGCATTTCAACTAAGTCTGCTTGAAACAATTCGTTAAGTCCTTTCACTATTACTCTTCTTCTTTTAAAATTTCTTCTAGCGGGTTTATGTAATTTGTTAACGACTTTCTCCTTAATTTAATTAATTTTTAGTCTTACACTATAAAACGAATCCTGCATATAACACTCCAAGTGACGAGGAATGTTTGGGCGATCTTACAACAGAAATATTATCATCATTTGCGAGTTTATGACCTAATAGTTCAATCGAACTAAATATATTGTTATTTATGATAAAATCTATATCTTTACTACAGTGAACTTTTGATACTTCTGCTTTTGGAAATGGAAACGATAAAGTAATATCATCACCGCTAATGGTATAATGTCCAAGAACCATGGGAAGGATAGAGAAATAATATAAATCTTGATTGGCATTTAGAATATGAGTTACGAATTTATTTACAGACATACTGAATATCTATTATACAACTGTTGATTTTTTTTCAATGGCTTTTATTTATAGAATTATTTTGGCTTCTCGTAGTTCTTCAATAATTGAAACTATTTCATTATTGTGATTGGTATGTCCTGCTTCGACAGATTCCATTAAAAGTCTATCAACAAATTCGTTGATGTTATCCCAATATACTTATTCAGTCTTATTAAGTATCAAAATCCCCAACCCCAGTCTCTGTCTCGTTTGTCTATATGGACCCTTAGGTCTTGTAAATGCTTATATTAGATTTTTTGCTGGTGTTCTTAGAGTTTTTGTTTTTGTTGCGTCTGTTGCTTGCAAGTATGGTCCTATAATAGTCACATATTTGACTGAGCCGTTTCCTTGAACCTCTTCATTGGGATCATGATTTCTGCGATATGCGTTAGTTCTTGATAGAATGTCCATATACTGATCCAAATCTTCTTTTTTGTAACCAATGGTTCTTTTTTTTTTAAGTAATTCATATAAACCTGCAGTGCCAGTGTATGTCACACCCTCCACTTTTATATATTTGTTAATAATTTCAACTGGTTTCATCGTTGTTCCTAGGAGAAATTTGTTGTTTCCAGATTATGTACTATACCATAATTGTAATCAAATATAAATTTTGTATCTCTAACTCCTTCATCAATATATTTTCTTGGTAATTCATGAAAATCTTCCAACCATTCCTGATATCCTGGAGTGTCAACTGAATTGTTTGTCTCGTTTGTTCTAACACATCGGATAAATTTAAATTCTCTAAAGTACTATTATCCGAGGGAAGTGTAGTTTCTGCTACTGTGCTCGTTTCTTGTATATAGGAATATTACTAGTGTTCTTATCAAAAAATTAAGGTATTTCAGTTGGTAAAATAGGTGTCTTCCCGGTTTTTCTTTTAATTGTCTTTGTTGCAGTGGAAGTAGTGTAAAATTCCTCTAAAGTACGAGGTTCTTCTTTTAGATCGATTGGATCTGTTTTTGCAATAGTGTAAATTAGTCGCTGTAATGGTTGAGTTTATCGGTTGGTATGATTTCTCTAATTGGCTTTGTGTCGTTAAGGCTTCCGACTTTAAATTTGGTATTTTTGTTTTACTAGTCTTCTTGATTTAACTAGCTCTCTTGCTAATCGTTTATCCATGTTTATAATTGTATAAAGGAATCAAACTTGTATCTATATCTGCCAGAATTTAAAGCAGTCTTTGTCGATTACAACAAAACCGTATTCTTCCTTCCAACAGTGTTCACAGAGGGCTTTAAATTCATCAAACGTCATGTCCATCATGCAATGGTCATTATATATGTGTTTTAAACTAGTAAGATCCTGCTTAAATTAGGTTTGCATTTTCACGTATAAGCCTCTTGAGAATTAATGAATAACCTTGAAAAATAAAAAATATAATATCGCCAAATATAATAACTGAATTTGGTTTGATACCGTGAGGTGATATAAAACTTTCATCGTCATATTCAAAATAATCAATCTCCTTGATTGGTTTTAATAATTTTCTTTAATACTCATATTTGGGTTGATGAAGTGATTTTGAGTATAAATAAACATTTTCGAATCTAATTCCGTTTGGATGTTCAAGTAACGTTAGAATGAAGGTTGTTCTCCCTGAGCCGGACATCCCTACACAAAGACATCTCTTTGAATCACTGCCAAAGAGATCATCATGATTTCTAACTGGTTTGTTCAAACTTTTGTCATCATGATTTTTTACTGGTAGGAAAAAAGCTTGTTTTTCAATCCACATCATTAACAGTAACTGACTTTGGGTGTTAAGAAATAGGCATTTATAGTCGATTTGTCATTTTTTCTGTTGTGCTATAGTTTTTTCTATGTGTTTAGGTGTCTGTTTTGTTTTAGTCGCTGTTTTTCCTGTTTGTGTTAATTTGCTATTGTTTGCATGTGGTTTTAAGTATTTGTGTCTGTTTTGATGTTTTTTGTTGTATTGTGTATCTGCTTTGTTGTTATTTGCTGTTTTTTTTTTCGTGGTTTTTTTTATGTTTTTTGTTGTTTTGTTTGTCTGTTTTGTTGTTATTTGCTGTTTTTTTGGTGTAGTATGTGTCTGTTTTGCTGTATTGTGTGTCTGTTTTGTAATTTGTTGCCTCTTTTGCTGTATTAAGGTATTTAAAGAAAATGCAAATTATAATTTTCTTAGTTTAAAAACTATATAATGATCATACACAACATTCACGTGGTTAGAAGCTATAGAAAGGCAACAAGGAAAGTTCGGGATAAGTAAATAAATTAATTAATAATCTACCTATTGAACTGCACATTCCTGGTTACAATTATTGCGGTCCGGGAACACAATTAGAGAAACGATTAAGTAGAGGAGATATTGGTATAAACCTTTTAGACGCTGCTTGTAAAGATCACGACATTGCATACTCACAATCTAACGATTTATCATCAAAAAGACACGAGGCTGATGAGATTCTAGCAGAGAAAGCTTGGCAAAGAGTAAAAGCAAAAGATTCTTCATTTGGTGAGAAAACTGTGGCTTTGAATGTTACAGGAATTATGAAAGGGAAAAAAAAGGTTGGTATGGGTGTAAAAGTGTCTAAGGGTGGTAAACTTAGAATAAAAAAAAAAGCGCACTAATAAAACTCCGAAAAAAATTGGTGGATTTTTACCTCTCCTGCTTCCAATTTTGGGAGCGCTAGGCGCGTTGGGAGGGGGTGCAGCAGGAATAGACAAGGCCGTTAATGATGTGAAAGCATCAAGGCAATTGCTTGAAGAAACTTAACGACATAACAAAGCTATGGAGAATGTTGCAGCCAGAAAAGGTTTATTTATAAAACCATTTAAAAAGGGAAAGGGATGATTTATTAAACCCTATAAAGGCGGTTCAGTAAGGAAAACAATAAAAAAAAGCTCAAATAAAATTTCCTCAAAGAGCTTTAACTAATATCGATTTAATAAAGTATGCTAAACTTCGCGAAATTAAGAATTTTAGAGGTGTTTTTATGCGTGACAATCTTCCAGGAAAAATTAAAGAAAAAGAAAGCGGTATTGTCAATTTGGATAGTGAAAAAAATTATGGTTCTCACTGGGTGGCTTACATAAAAAATAAAAAAAATGCTGTATATTTTGACAGTTATGGAAACCTAAACCTTTATTCAATTTTTATTTTAATTCAAAGGGGAAAGCAAATGTGTATTACACTTACGACGTCAAGCAAAAAATTAGCGATTATAATTATGGACAGTTTTAGTTTTCTATATAAGTATGTGAAATAAATTATTTACAACATTTCTTAAATTATTAGCAGAATTCTACAACGTCTACATTGACAGGTAATTCTTCTACGTTATCATCTGATTTTTAATCCTTCTATCTATTTGGATGATGGCAAGGAATATTATTTAGGGTTTGAATTTTGATTTTGAAAGTTTGAGTATTCCTAATATAGAAAAGGGAAATAATAAAACGTAAATAGGTGATAAGGAAATTATTATTCCTGATGGAAATTATGATATTACTGACTTGGAAAATGTTATAAAAAAAGAAATGCTTCTTGTTTTTAAACTAACTCCACCATATTTTAATCTACGACCGAATCTTAATACATTAAAATGTAATATTGAATGTGGTCAAGAAATTGATTTCACTAAAGATCATTCAATAGAAAGTTAGGTTTTAAAAAACGGAGGGTTAAAGCAAATGTATAAGATGAATCCGATGAAGTTGTAAACATTTCCAAGGTTGACGCCATTTGTGTAGATCGTAACATTTGTGTTGGATCTTTTAACAATGGCAAACCAGTTCACATAATTCATCAATTTTTTCCTACCGTGTCACCTGGGTATAAAATAGTAGAATCTCCATTGCCTATATTAAACTTTCCAGTCAGCGTTCAAACAATCAACAACATTACAGTAAGAATTGTAGATCAGAACGGCGACCTTATAAATTTCAGAAACGAAACTATAACTGTGAGATTGCATTTGAAAACTAACAGTAATGGTTACTAGATATAACAGACCATTCAAACTTCAACCTATTGCAGTTAGAAAGTCTTATAAAAAAAGAAAAGCGTAACCACAAAGTTAGTAGTTCCAAGAACATCAAACAGTTAACAACAGAAAACGTTTGACAATTCCATCATATCTTCCGAATTGCATACCTATCAGCCATTCATATCTTCAAAATTTGATTATAATGTTGAAATACGTATTCCAATTCAAGAACTAGACACATACACATTACCGTCAGAAAGTCTTCTATACATAGAAGGAACTCAAGCTAACTCTGAAGGAAAATATACAGAAAAATTAACATTTGTCAACAATGGTATTGCGTTTTTGTTTCGAGAGATACGTTATGAATTAAGTGGAGTAACTATGGACTCTATAAGAAATGTTGGTTTAACATCAACATTAACAGGATATTTGTCTTCTAATAACAATGAAAGCATAAAGCTTCAAAATGCTGGATGGTTTCCAAACAGAAGCGAAAAAGATAGAATTTTGGTATATGATAAAGGTAGATTTAATGTATCCATAGCCCTAAACATGCTCCTTGGATTCTTCAAATATTATAAGAAAATTATTTTAAATATGAAACAAGAATTAGTCTCATCAGAGCAAATAATGATTTAGATGCTGTGCTCTTTATAGATGATACAGAACCTAAAACACTTGAATTTCCAAGTCACGATTGAAAAATTATATTGGAAAGTACCACATGTTGAGGTAGATATCCCTCAATAGCTTGCGTTAACGAAAATATTAGAAACAAACAAAGAAATTTTGTTGAATGAATTACTGAATTACCTGAAGCATCGCGTCATACATGGCCAGTGAAAACAACTAGCAAACTGCAAACACCGCATCATCCTGTTATTGCCTTCCAGGTAGATGATTTATATTTAAATTTTAAGGACAACACATTTTCTGCTCTATATGAAATGTTTGCTAATTTTAGAAACTTACACCATAGATTGACAAATGAACCAATATTTACACCTGAAAAATTTCAGTCAACTTCACCTATTTCACACACTGATTGCTCTCATCAGAAGGAATCGCTTCAAAGTGGTTCTGTAGCTATGAGGGTTGAATTCGAAACAAATTAGAATATTAAAAAAATTCCTCTGTTTAATATCTTATTCTACACGATAAAATCTTTAGCGATAATCCTCTAACTAAAATAGTTAAACAACTTTAATACGCATGCGTCAGTTTAAATATTTATAACATAACACAACCAACTTTCCTTCATTATGGATTATATGCATGAGTCGAACATTTTTCAAACCAAATTACAAGATCTGAAAAAATAAATTAAGGAATATCAATTAAAAGTGGAAATGTTCAAAAAATTTCAATATTTAAAGATATGAGAGTCATTATAGATATTCAAGGATTTAAACCCCAGCTTACGATGGGTTTAAAATCAGTCACCACATATTTAAAGCGCCATTTCCCTTAAATCATTTACCTTCAAGTCTATATAGTAGCGCCATATATATATATATATATATATATATATATATATATATATATATATATATATATATATATATATATATATATATATATATATATATATATATATATATATATATATATATATATATATATATATATATATATATATATATATATATATATATATATATATATATATATATATATATATATATATATATATATATATATATATATATATATATATATATATATATATATATATATATATATATATATATATATATATATATATATATATATATATATATATATATATATATATATATATATATATATATATATATATATATATATATATATATATATATATATATATATATATATATATATATATATATATATATATATATATATATATATATATATATATATATATATATATATATATATATATATATATATATATATATATATATATATATACATATATATATATATATATATATATATATATATATATATATATATATATATATATATATATATATATATATATATATATATATATATATATATATATATATATATATATATATATATATATATATATATATATATATATATATATATATATATATATATATATATATATATATATATATATATATATATATATATATATATATATATATAATTCGCAAATATTTTTCTTGAACCTTCAAATATATATTATATTAGGTAAAGACATGGAATTACCTGTCGAAACGTCAAATTGGAATTAAATATGACAAATAATTAAAAAATCCTTTTAATTTTATGAACACGCATCCGAAGAAATGACGTACCTAATACTATGTATAGAAAATGATATTTTGTTTTAAATTTACATTTTTTATATTGTGAACTTTTTATGAAGAATAACTTTTTCTCCTAAAATTACAATAAAAAAATAATGCAAAAGTTTTAGAGTTTATTCCCAATTCCCATTGGTGGAATGTCAGGTCTGTCAATTCTGGGTTATCCAAGATATAATTGCTGATTACCACTTTATGTCGGATATGCAAAGTTGATTTTCCAAATATTCAATTATGTGCTTTTCTGTAGTTGTTAGATCGTTAGATTTATCCACTTTGTTGACATTGAGCTTTATAGAGTCTATATGGCCCGATACTACTTTTATCTCCGAGTTTAAAAGGTCAAGGCTTGTCGAAATGTCAGACTCACAGCCTTTAAGGTCTTTTAAGCTCTCACACAGTGAGGATCTCACAACAACCATTTCTTGAGATATAAGTTTAGCAATTATATCTGGCATGGAGTCGAAAGCATTTTCCATCTGAGTTCTAACATATGTGACTAGACTAAAAGAACAGGAGGACATTGTAAATGCTCTTAAGGAGGAAAATGATAAGCATGTTTCTTTAAATAAGGTAAAAGAATCCATACAACAAAGGCTAAGGTTTGAACTTATGGAAGTTCAAACATAGTGTTGGTAAATGGTGTCCACTATTTCAGTATTGGAGTTAGAGAATGATAGACTTGCAGGTGAATTGGTGAAAATTGGAGAACTATAAACGAAAGCACTAGTGTAAATTGTGACATTTTATCTGAAATAATGCACAAATCTCCTTTTTTTTATCAGATGATCGTTGTAAAACATTTTTCCGCCCCCAAAGCGACTCTATCGCCAACATGAAACACTTAAGTGATTTCGGTTTAAAACACTTTTTAATGCCAGGTACATGTCTAATAAATATTATTAAAGACACTCACAATTTATGTATAGATTTCACTGACAATGACTATGTTTTAATAATGGCAGGTTTTAATGATTTTTTAGGCAATAAGATAAGGTGTGACAAGTATTTTAATTTACAGAAATATTTGATAGTGTAAGATTATTTCCATACTAGTTATAAACGGTTCACATATTTTGAATTCATACTTACGACAGAGAATCCGAGTAAAATGTCACCGTAATCCATTAAAATTTTATTTTTTAAACGCATATACTTTGGTCATTAGCAAACTGAATAATTTATATTTTGTAAGATTATTTCCAAAGAAAACAACACATGATTTTGAAGCATTCAATTTTAAAATTTTTCTTATATTTTGAGCATTAAAATTTTTCTGAGATAAATTCGAGTCAGATGAGTTGAATGAGATATATAGTTGCGAATCATCTGCATATTGTTGTAAGTTAGAATGCCTTACACACTCATTCATGTCAGCAACATAGAGAGAAAACAATAAGGGTCCCAATATGGAGCCCTGGGGCACTCCCGATACCAGAGGCAAACTATCAGATTTATCAATGACACCGCCTCTTGTAATTGATACACTGTGTGACCTTTCTTTAAGGTACGAACTGAGTAAGGATACTGAATCATCTGAAAATCCAAAATAGTACAGTTTAGCAAGAAGCATGCAATGACTTATAGTATCAAATGCCTTACTAAAATCAAGAAGAGCCATGCATGTATTTTTTTTAAATTCGCTATTGATTCTTATATTATTAACCATGCTTATTTTAAGCTAGTTATTGTACTATAATTTTTGCGGAAACCCGATGACAACCTGGTACAATATTAAGTGGATATACAAAATCGCTAATTTGCTGACAAATATGCCTCTCTAGAATTTTAGAAACCACGGGTAAAATACTTATTGGTCTCAAATCTTTTATTTCTTTGGGATTAGCTATTTTGGGTAATGGAATAATTACTGCTTTTTTCCATTCATTAGGAAATACGTTATTTAAAATACAAGTATTTATAATATTTATTAAGGGTTTTAGGCAATACTGTAGACATAGTTTCAGGCCTTTTATGGATAATCCGTAGCATTTGTGTCAATCCCTTTCACAATTTTATATATCACTCTTTTTACCTTATTGTGTTTGTTAAATTTATAAAATTCAATTTTATCCTGAGATACCGTATTAGTGACATTAATACAGCTAGCAAAATATTTATTTAAGGTCTCTGAATCAGATAAATTTTCGGGCAAGTCAATTTTTTTATTCTGCGTTAAATTAAGCTTCTTTGCATTATTCCAAAATTCACTCCCACTTCCTGATGACATTTGATTGAAATAAACAATTTTTTCTCTAATAATCGCGTGTTTTGTATAATTCCGAAGTTGCCTGTAGTACTGCAGAAGCAGGCGTTTTTTGCTTGATGTATTTACGATAAGCCTTATCTCTTAATTTCATTAAAAGTTTTATATTAGCTGTAATCCAAGGAGTAAATGGTTTATTTTTAATTGATTTAGTCTTTAATGGAGCGTGCTTGTTAAGTAAAAAAGAAATATTGTTATTAAGTATTTGAAGTTTTTTATTTACATCATCAGTATAATAGATAATATCCCAGTCGAGTTGTAAGGTGTCGTATTCAAATAAATCTAGATCAATATTATTGTAATCCCTAAACTGTACATTTAAAATACTATTTTTTCCCTTTGGTAAGTTTAGTTCTGCGTATACTAAATTGTGATCAGTGATTGATTCTGGGAGAAGCACTGACTCTGCATTGTTACAAAAGGTGCCACTATTAACAATAGACATCAAGAAGTGTAGAAGTATTTGAAGAAATATTTATTCGCGTAGGATCCTTAATTAATTGAGAAAGATTAAAGGTTTCTAAGAGTGTCTCAAATTTTTCTTTTGCTTGAGAATTTTTTAAAAGATCTATATTAAAATCTCCCAAAAACATAACATGATCATAAAAGGGGACTTGACACTAAATAGCTCCTCCAAGAAGTCGAGAAAGCTTTGTGCATTTGAAGAAGGGGGACGGTATAAGCTCGTTACTAATGTTTTCTTTCGATTCAAACAAAATTCTACACTTATATGTTCAAAATCCTCAGATACATTATCAAATGTAACAGCACTAAAATTTAAGTATCTTTTAATGTAAAAACCCACCCCTCCTCCACGACCCTCTCTGTCTTTTCTTATGAGAGTATATCCAGGAATGTCAAATGCCCCAATATCTGTATCAGGAGACAACCAGGTTTCCGATAGACCCAGTATATCAAGGTTATAATCAGTCACATAATGCATAAATTCGTCAAAACCTGTATTAATTGAGCGGATATTTAAATGAGCGCAAACAATTTTTTTTGAATTTTTTAAATTTTTTTCAGTATTGAGATTATGCTGGACACATTCCCCAATTCTCGTATCATCCCCCATTGTCCCGCCTATTCCCCCACCTCTCCCCACGCTCTACCAGGGACCCGCTAAGCCATGCCTCAATATTGCCGATATATGTAAAAATAAAAATAAAATAATGCCATCCTAGTCCTAATTCTAATGAAATGAAAATAGCCAGACACATAAAAAAAAACAAAGGAAATAAGCGATAGCGTACTTAAGTCGCCACCGGTCTAGACTGTAATAAATAAAGAATAAAAAAAAAATATTTGCTATTCATGAGCGAAAAATACCACTACACCCTCCCTGGAAAATACTATGTTTATAAAATTTGTCACAAAGACAAAAATGAAACAGCAGGATCAAAAATTTGTTTTTAAGTGTTAATACCTACTTTAATAAAACTATGACCTATTAACAACCAATATCTAATAGAAAGCTATAATTCTAAGTCCGAGAACGTTGTTCACCTTGTCGATTTTACTATCTACTATTTTAGAGAACTAAACTTAATATCGGGAAGATATATGAAATGGTCTTAAATTTAGTAACATCACATAATGTATAGATTTGTTAAAACGAATTCACTTTTTGACGATTCTAGAACGGATGATGTCATTCCTCAACTAAATGACCAAACTGAGTGTATATTGGTTGGCACTTGTGGGAATAATGACGGGAGTATGGTAATTTTTTATAGCCACGCCTCCATTAGAGGAGCCTGTAAACAAATTAACAATCTCAGTTAAGGACTCTGGAAAAAATTCTAAAATCTCATTACCCCTACTACTTTGCTTGAATACAAGCAAGACAAATATTATGCTTTTTACACCACTAAGGGTAGCTCAAGATAGGAGTCTACTTATTAAGAATAGATCAAATAGCTTAGTTCAACAAAACACATTGAAGTTCCTTGGACTGATGCTTGACCAACATTTTTCCTGGCAGAATCACATTGACTTCATCTGCAAAAGACTTTCAGACAAAAATTTTGCAGTTCTACAATTAAGAGACCATGTGGACGTGCATACCTTAAAAACCTTTTACTATGCCTCAGTCAACTCTATTTTGTCCTATGGTCTCCTGGCTTGGGGCAATTCTTTCAATATATCAAGAGTACTTCTGAGTCAGAAGAGGTTTCTAAGAATAATGTTTCGGCTTCCATTTAGAGAGTCTTGCCGATTAACTTTCAAAATGCAACATATACTCATTGTGCGCATGTAATGTTTTCAAAGACCGTGTCAGCCTTCCCACATTTAGTGACGTAAATCAGTATGTAACTCGAAATGCAGATAAATTGTATATACCCAGTGCTAGAATAACCCAGATTTAAGAGGGACCTTATATAACTTCTCTAAAAATATACACTCATCTACCTTCTTATTTTAAGAACCTCAACTCGACAAACTCCTTTAAGATAAAGCTTAAGTGTACTAGCTGAGAATCCCTTTTACTCTTTGACAGAATATTTCTTGTTTGACTTTTAATGTAATTGATCTGTCTATATTCTTGACGTACTTATATATAACTTCTTTAACCTATTTTGTTTACTTTGTATTACCTGTTCGATACTCTTTATCATTTTAACTTTTACAAAAACTTATTTTAACTTGTGCGACTTGTAGCATAGTTTTAGCGTTTATATTTTTTACTTTATTTTTATCTTTTGTATTGACAATTCCGATACATTTATAATGTCTATGGAAATATACTAATTGAATTTACTAAATATTCAATCTTTAAGGAATAAGTGTGCTAGTTTATATGTATTTTTAGATAGCACAGGGTATCCGAACATAGTTTTAATTACTGAGCACTGGCTTAAGCCAGATGAATGTTTCTTTTGTACCTGAGTATGAGCCAATAGGTGTATTAATGAAAAGGTCTTCTAGCCTCAGTGGCTACTTCACAACAATTTATAAGTTTAATTTAATAAGCAATTGGTATCACGTGGGATTTATTAAATTGTATTGAGGGTAATTATTCGAAAGATGTCAAATTGTAAAAATAAAGAATATACCATCAAACAAATATTTTCTAAAAAAATTTCTGAGATTTGTTGCAATGTCGATTCCTTCCATCCGTTTTTGGAAAGACGTCGACGTTTTATTGATATTATTACCTTATATAAGATCATTAACTCAAAGATTGATTGTCCTCAATTACTAGGAATGATATTATTTAATGTACCTCAAAGATGTCTCCGTGACTTTTTTCAATATTTCATATAACACAACTAATTATGGCAAAACGTCATATATTAATTGGGCTTCTCACATAGCAAATCTATACTGCAGTGATATTGATTTCTTTAATTTTAGTCTACCTAAGCTGAAAGATGTAATAAAGAATAGGTTATTTTATATCCACCTGAACACAGATATTTTCAAATGACTTAGACTCACTAAGGCAACGAATAAGCAAAGATAGAGTTAGTCTATGACTAATGATTTTTGTAATAAGTCATCTCATGGCAACTATGACATTGATCCGGAGCATCTAAATACATTCTATGAGATACTAACTAGTCATCGAGCTTAATAACCGTCAATGGTAAACAGTTGGATCATGATGAGAAATCGAAGTCAATCGAGAAAAATACGGTGGCCGTCTCAGGAGCCACGGCTGATAGTAAAGTTATGCTTAAAAAACAAATTACAATTTTAAAGAAAAAAAGCAAATACAACGAATAAGGATGTTATTTTTGTTATTTCATGTATTGTGGTCCTGTTGCTGGACCAGAAGAATGATCTACAGATGGCTCTTAGCAGTATTACAGAAAGCCAGAGTGCAAATAATGAAAGAATTGAGTTTCTTGAAGCCAAAGTTATAGAGCTTCAAAATGATATCTCCCAATTAAAGACAAACAGTCCTGCGATGCAAATTTGCCCTGACACCATCACTAGGGAAAGTGAGGATATACATCATGATATGTTTTCTGAAATGCAGGAACGAAACCTCCGTGCAAAGAACATTTTCATATTCAATGTCGTAGAGAGCCACTCTGAAATAATCAGAGAACGAGTAGACCACGATAAGGCACATGTGCTAGATTATTAATTAAATTGGAAGTGGAAGCTGCAAGTGAAGTGCTGAGAATTGGTCGCCCTGGATCACGACCTAGACCAATGAAAGTAGTTTTCTCTGAGGCAGAGTTGACTAACAAATGTTTTAAAAACAAATATAAACTGAAATCCAGTGATATAAAGATAAGGTCTGATCTTACCCAAATTCAAAGGAACCAGGTCAAGAGCTTATATCAGGAGTTGGACAAAAGGAAAATGCAGGGTGAAGCTAATTTATGTATACGATACAGAAATGGAATTCCATTTGTTACTAAAATGAAAAGTGTGGAACCTTATACTGGTAAGGTTCCAGATAAATCAATTTCGTCAAAAAACGATTAAATTAATTGAATGTTTACAGCCAAAATGTTGGTGGCATGCGTACCAGACTCAATGAATTATTGAAGGGGGAGAGACTCGGTGACTACACAATCATAGTTTTAGTTGAAACATGGCTTAATGAGTTTCTTGACCAATGAGGTGCCTATTCCAGTATACATATATCGCTGTGATCGCTGTAGTAAAACTAGCGATAAACATAGAGGGGGTGGTGTGCTTATAGCTGTGTCTGATGAAGTTGTGTCTGGGAGGCTTGACTCATCTATTGATAGTGTTGAACAGTTATTTGTGGAGGTCAAGGTTAATAATTATTTAGTTATTATTGGTGGCATCTACCTTCCCCCTAGCTCTCCATCTGATAAATACGATCTTCATTGTGATTCTATAAGAGAGATTCATGAAAAACGCTCATGCTCTATCTACTATATTTTTGGTGATTTTAACTTACCGGAAGCAAGGTGATCAATCGACACTTATGGAATGTATGTAACAT
Organism: Kuschelorhynchus macadamiae; assembly: GCA_030620095.1. Taxonomy (NCBI): domain Eukaryota; kingdom Metazoa; phylum Arthropoda; class Insecta; order Coleoptera; family Curculionidae; genus Kuschelorhynchus; species Kuschelorhynchus macadamiae. The sequence continues at coordinate 94,390 of JAUTXW010000308.1, forward strand.
GTAGAGAAGATTATCCTGCCCATCTGCTGCCTGAGACTTATTTTTTTTTTAAATATGTGTCAAATAAACAATGTTCCTAATAACCACAAAGTATTTTTAGATTTAGTTTTCTCTAATAAGTTAAATGTTAATGTACTTGCCGCATGTGATAATATTTTTCCTAACAGTGTGCACCATATTGCATATTGCTTTAATATCTCTGTTGATTATAGGCCTTTTTCATTCGATGAATGTTACTATTTTTTTAGGATGGCAAATTTTTATGCCATAAATGATCGTCTAGCCTCTGTTGATTGGGACTTTCTTTTTCAGAGTGAAAAAGGCTGCTCACAGGAGGTATATGTCGACTAGAGCACTTTATGATTACTTAGAATTTTCGATTCTTAGATCAGCCTGCAAAATTGAATACGAGAGGTGTCATGCAGACCATATTCAGAGCAGTCTTTGCAACATAACTGTCGAAATTTTTGGAGGTATGTGGGTCATAAAAACAATTCGGGAAACTACCCTAATACAATGTTCCTTGATGGAGAATTGGCAGAATGTGGTCAAGAGATTGCTGATCTATTTGCAATTTTTTTTTGTAGCGTCTATGATGGTTCGGTTGTTTCAGTGCCTAATTATGCTTTTGAGCAAACACTTGATATTACAATTCAAGGTTTTACTCTTTCAGATGTGTTTTCTGAAATTGATGAACGCCCCTATATCCTGTGGCCCTGACCATGTACCAAATACCTTTCTTAAGAAGTGTATATTCACAATAAGTAAGCCTTTGCAACTATTGTTTAACTTATCTATAAAGTCCTCTTCATTTCCGGATTTATGGAAGCAAAGCTTTATTATTCCTGTTTTCAAAAGTGGCAATCCAGAGGATATCAAAAATTACAGAGGAATATGTAACCAATGTGCTATTGCTATATTTGATAGTTTGGTGTTCCACATGGAACATTGGAAGTGCAGGGGCTTGATTGGTGATGGTCAGTCTGGATTCACTAATGGCAGATCCACCACAAGTAATTTGGTAAAGTATAAGGTTCAATTATTGGAGGCGCTGGAGGGGGGATCCCAAGTTGATGCTATTTACACCGACTTCTCCAAGGCCTTTGACCAGGTCAGTTTTGATCTATTGTTGGCAAAGCTGGGCCCTATGGGCTTTCATCCCCATCTGGTGGCATGGTTGAGGAGTTTTCTGACTGGAAGGGTGCAAAATATAAAAATTAACAACTTTATCTCCAAATCAATTGATGTTCTCTCGGGTGTTCCCCAGGGATCCCACTGTGCCCCCCTACTGTTCAATCTGTTTGTCAATGATATAATGAAAGTTATCAATTTTTCATCAGTGAGTATGTTCGCAGATGACTTAAAGTTATACACACCAATTGATCAGTTGGAAGATTCAGTGGCCCTACAAAAAGACCTAGATGCTTTGTATGAATGGACAATAGTTAATAATTTATCGCTCAATGTTAGTAAATGCTGTTACATAACTTTCCGGAAGGGTTCTAAGAGCTTCATCCACATACATCATTAATGGTGACCATCTTCTCAAGTATGTTGATATTGTGAAGGATTTAGGTGTTTGGTTTGATGAAAAGCTGTGCTTGAACGAGCATATTAGAAGAACTTCTCTTAAAGGTCAAAAAATGTTGGGTTTTGTATATAGAAATAGCATGAATCTGTCTGTGGGTGTGATTAGGACTCTATATACTTCATTAGTTAGATCTTGCCTTGAATACTCTACAGTGGTATGGTCTTCTCAATATTTGAATTCTATTAGCGTTATTGATTGGTCTGATTGCTCTTGAGAAGCGACGCTTGATGTTCGATTTGTGCTTTATCTTCAAACTCGTTAATGGTCTCATTGATTGTCCCCAACTTCTGTCGAGAATTTGTTTAAATGTTCCCAACCATCGTTTGAGGAACTTCGATCTCTTTAAGGTTCCATTTCATGCTACCAATTATGGTAAAAATTATCCCACTGATAGGAGTCTTCGGTTACTCAATAAGTATGGTGAGTATCTCGATCCATTTGGGTGCACACTAGTTGGTTTTAAAAATAGAGTTTTAAATGTTATTTTGTTATTTAGAATTATATTTATTCTGATTTTGTATTATTCCTGTCATCCATAGTATATTATAGATATGAATAGTTAGTAAATTTAATAAAATTTATTCACTGAAAAATGCTGTATATTTCCTATATTGCATATATTTTCAGCTTACTGCCTACACTGCCGCTTTACTGACATTATTTCCAGTTTATTGGAAAAATTGCCGTTTTTATTATTGTAAGGACGTAGCCGATGCACGCATCGGACAAGTGGCCCTTCTGAAACGTACACTACAGAATGCTAAACATTCCAAATGGTACGAATTCGCATGCAAGGTCAAATAGATAAAGTAAAAAGTAAAATAGCCCTAAGAGGCATGTCGAATAGAAATAAAGAAAAAAAAAGAACACACAACAGTTCGTCAAAAAAGCAACACAATACATAAATAATTAAAATACAAGTGAATAAAAATAGATACAAAGTATACATAGATATAAAACAATCATAAAAGCAATTCGTTTAACCGCCTTTTAAGCTGTAAAGTGCTTAAACTGAAAATGTCATAATCAAGGAAGTGACGATTGTAATTGCGTACCAGTCGATCGACAAATGCGCTAAGCCCATAATTTGTACGATGGTATCCTTCAAAAAAGAGTTGAGATTGCCTTGTTCTCCTAATAGGAACCAGAAATGCGACCGACTCAAGCAACATCGGACAGTCAATATCTCCACTGAGCAGTTTGTGAAGAAAAACTAGAAGTGCCTTCTTTCTTCGAAACTCAAGTGTTTGAAGGCCACACAGAAGAGCCCTGGTATTATATGATAAACCCTGGTACGGAAAATTAAACTTATACAAAAGGTATTTGGCAAATCTATTTTGGACTTTTTCGATTTTATCGATATGGCACTGATACGATGGACTCCAAACTGTAGAACAATACTCCAGAACGCTGCGAACAAGTGAGTTATAAAGACATCCAATTGCTTTAGTATCTGTGACATGTTTTGTTTGCCGCTTTATAAAGCCCAACAGCCTGAAACCCTTCAACACAATACTATAAATGTGCAGACCAAAAGTTAAATTCTCATAAAAAATAATGCCCAGGTCTGTAAAGGAACTAACAACTTCAAGACTCACGTTATCTATGAAGTAGGAGGAGAGTATGGGTTTAATGCGTTTATGAAAACGGAGCACTTTACATTTAGAGACATTAAGAAGAAGATGGTTAATGTTGCACCATTTGATAAGCTTTTCCAAGTCCGATTGCAGTGGATTAGATTCAGAGGAAACTGGTGAAAAGAATTTTAAATCGTCTGCGTATAAGAGACACTTAGACACTTTAAAGCATGATACTATATCATTTATAAATAGTAGAAAGAGAATTGGACCAATATGAGAGCCCTGTGGGACACCAGATGTCACAACAACCTCTCTAGAAATTGAACCACATACGCTAACTCGCTGACGACGATTGAATAAGTACGATTCTATCCATTGCAGGTAGGTTCCAGAAAAACCAATTCGCTGCAATTTGAATAACAGAAGCTGATGGCAAACCCTGTCAAAAGCCTTCGATATGTCAGTATATATAACATCGATCTGTTGACCAGCCTCAACCGATGTTGTTAAGTAATTCTGGAAAATTGCAAGATTTGTAGTTGTTGAGCGACCACTAAAAAAACCGTCACTGCCTCATTACTGCCACCCTGCCGATTACACTGCCTGATAATTTAATCAACACTCAAAGTTTTTAAAATCGTAAACCACTTTTAGACACCTTAAGACTGTTTTTAATTTCTTTACTTAATATTGTAGGCTAAACTTACTTTGTGTTTTATTCGATATTTCGAAGCTAATGACATATGTATAATCTAGGTATAATTTAAACAGTTTAACTTAGAGCAAAATTTGATTTTCATTATTTTCGAAAAACGTTGATTTTGAATATATCCCTTAACTTTCGTATTTCAAGAGATAAGAAACAGTTTTATCAATAATTTTTGGCTTTTTTTATTCTCTATAGTCTATGTGATAGACTTTCAATCCGGCGTTTCGTATTGTGGAGCCCATCATCAACTTATTTTTTTTAATACAGACCTGGATGTTTTACTTCTCTCTAACTCGCCCAAACCATTCACTTCAAACAGTTGGTTTTTCTATGATTAATTGTATGAAATTATGGTTTTTCGTTTCTCTGTTACACACTATCTATTATGGGAAAATCCTAGATTTGCAGTGTGATAAACAAAAAATAATATAAAAAATCCAGGTCCGTTAATAAAAATGTTGAAACTAACCTAATTAACTATCCTAACTAACCTATAATACGAAACGTCGGATTGAAAATTTTAGTCCATGAACCATATAGAAAACAGAAAATTAAGCAAAAATTATTAATACATTTTTTAATATATCTCTTGAGACACGTTACGAGGTACTGTAACATTTTTTGAATTCCACACTATATCTCAAAAACTTACACTCTGTACATGGATAATAAATAAAATGTAAAATTAGACGAGATCGAGGGCTATGACACAGTCCAACCCATATTGGACTAATATTATTTCTCCTATTCATCACCTTCGTCACATCTTGCTTTATTAACAGCAACTGTCTTCTATTCGCTGATGACTAGAAATTCTTTATGTCCCACAAGTCGAATAACTCTGCACTGCAGTCTGACTTGGATCATTTTGTCTTTTAGTACAAGACAAACCTGTCAACATAGCGAAGTATTCTTATATTCACTTCTCACGATCCCCGAACCCTACACGAAATACGTACAGGATTAATTTCTCTAAGTGATCTTCTTCACAGTCAACAACTGCACATCAATTCCATTGTATGCAAGGCCTTTTGAATGCTAGGATTTTTAAAGAGGCATCTCGACATTTTAGCGACATCAGCGCTATCATATCACTTTATAACTGGTTTGTTAGGAGTTACCTTAAATACTGCTCTACCATATGGCATCCTCGCTACACATGCCACATCGAGAGAGTCAAAAGAGTTCAACACAAATTCTTTAATTACTTATTATTCAAATTCCACTTTCCACTTCAAAATGTTAATTATAGTACGAGATTACTTCCATGTTGTATGTAGAGCTTAGCTGAGAGATGCAAACAAGCTCTGTTCTTGGTTTCCTTAGCTCATCGGCATTATCATCTGCCCAGCCTTGTTGGGTCAGGTGAGCTTTCTAGTCCCGCTTGGCATATGCGACATACCTTCATCTTCTTCGTTTCGAAGACACCACACCAATTACGGCCAAAAATCCTTTATTGACAGCCTGTGTCATGACTGAATAAATTCTATAATGACTGCAACATCTTCAACATTAGTCCTCCTGCCCTCAAAGGATTCCAGAAATTCTATTTTAATTCACCCATTTTCTTCATTTTATATTATTTCACTAATTTGCATTTTGTATTCCCTATGGTCTCACCATTAATGAATTGTAATTATAAGCCTTCATTGTACCTCCGCAATCCAGTCCTGCCTTTAACCTTATGTTTACTCTAGGTTCAACTCTTTTGTTTTTGTTTTCTTATTTAGTTTAGTCTAGTATACATAGTATCTCATTTAGTTTAGTCTAGTATACTTTAGTTTTTTTAAATTTCTATATTTATTTTAATTAAAAAAGAATATTGTGCTATATTCTATGACTTGACATCAAACATAATACATGCAAAATACAATTTTTAGAGGAAGACTGAGTTTCCAGTAATTTTGTCTGGTCATAAAAGGAAGATGTACAGGTTGTAGAAAGTAGAATTTATTTTCTATGGCCCACTAAAGCTGGATGGTAAGGGCCCTTTTCGAATTCTTAAATGTACCAGAGAAAAAATAGCCAAATTGTATAAGAATATTAAACATTCTTGATTTACTCTTTAACAATTTAGTATTATTAAAATAAGATATTTTAACAGTTAATTCTTTTTTTTTATGACAAGCCCCCCATTCCTTATATGAGGAATTTCCAGAATTAAAAACATAAAAAATATCACATATCAAATATTAAAAATCAGTTAAATTCTGTATTAAGTAAAAATATATGGTTCTCATTCATTGTGCTCATTTATTTGGTGTTGAGAAACTTTAGATATCTTATGTACTTACTGTGATATTGATAAAAAAATAGATTTTATGCTTTATAGTTAGTTGTTGTTTTAGAATATGGATACTGTAGTGTATTCTGAATAAATAAATAAATTAACGAGAAAACTTCGAGCAGATAGGAATTTACGTAGAAGAACAACTATGCCCTATTTTCGAGATATAAGGTGTTAACGTTTTTAAAAAATTATCATTTTTTTAGTAATTCCATAACAGTAAAAGCTGTTTGATTAAGATTTGGCACAACCTCATAGGTATTTAAAATCTACATTTTGACAGCATCAAATAGTTTTTTGCCAACCACGGGCATAGATTCGACTTTCTTAATAAAAAGTTGGTAGCCACTGATTTTTAAAAAAATATATCAGCTTTATCATTTATATCAATTAAAAACACACAGAAAAAGCCTTGCAGTATTTTATGAAACGACAAGTGGTTTTAAAAAATTATATTTTGGTGCACGGCTTTGGCACACCTTACTACCTTTGGTTACGACCAAATATTTATAAAAACTTGTTTTCTTAAAACGATCCAAAGGAATAGGAGAGGTATATAGTAGATATTGTAGAGTTATGACCAATTCCAACTATTGCGAAAAAACTAGAAAGCTTTTTTGTGTATTTTTACTTGCACTAAACGACAAAGCAGTTGAAATTTTAAAAAGTCAGTGGCGTACCACGTTTTTATTAAGAAAGACAGGGATGGTTACCCATACAAAGCACATGGTTGACATAAAAGCTGATGATACTGTCAAAATGTAGCCTTTAAATACCTATGAGGTTGTGCCAAATCATAATCTAATAGCTCTTACTGTTATGGAATTACTAAAAAAAGATTTATCACCCCGATCTCGAAAATAAAGCATTTGAGGACATATTTATATAAACTTTTTTTTATGATCCAAATGATCACCTCCTTTAATATTTACTTGACACTTAGGAGCACCTTGTATATATGTATTTATGTAACTTTAAATGGGAACTTTACATAAAGTATAGTTAAACTAACCATAACATCAACCTTAATGTAAAAAAAAATAAAAGCGTGCAATTAAAAAATTCTATGTATCTCTCTCATGGGAGGCAATAAAAACAAAAATAAAAAACTAAATATTAACGATACATTGCTTTATTGATGCAAAGGTAAGGGTTAGCTAAAAAGCTTTTTATGTAGACCACGGTGACTTTGAAAAAAAAACCAAGAAAAAATCTTTAAATTTGAATTTACCCTGTATAACGCTAACGACAATTTTGTGAATAAATTAATTTACAAAAAATAAAAGTAGAAGCATAAACCTACTTGGAATATGAAAGTTTTTAAAGATGGGATAACTCGTTCTTTTTCATCCAAATTTAGATACAGACATAAAATATCAATATCCCGTAATTATTTCCTTGAGTTTATATAATTACATAAAAATTAGTGCCAACGTTCAAAATTTTGGATCCTACTGTATATTTCCAGATGTTTTTTTTAGTTCTCTGTGTTCGATACAGAAGAAAATAATAAACATGATCTAAAAAATCATTACTTATTTCTAGAATTATGAATTTTGTCTAATTTATAAATAGCTTATTTTTTATGATGACAAAATATCTTTTGAATCGCGTAGCGACCCGACTCGTCGCACAATTCTGCAGAAGCATCATCACAAGGCGAATAATTGAGCTTTCTGATTGGGCGCAAGATTGTCACGTTTTATTAGGCGTGGTGGGAGTGACACTGCCTTCACTAACCACTGCTCAATTACTGCCTAAATACTGCCCAGGTTTTACCTAACACTGGCACGCACTGCCCAATTTTTATAAAAAACTGCCTATTACTGCTCAATACTGAAAATATCGCCGTTATTGCCGCCACTGCGGTTCCACTTCTCAACAACTTAACAAAATCATAAAGAAGGTAAGTAAAATATATATGTTTATCCATTTATTTTTTCATAAAATATAACCATTCAAATTAGGGAATAACAATAAAGCTCTATTGATTCTTATTTTTCTTACTGAATTTGATGTAATTCCTAACCTAAATTTGGTAGCATCAGTGTCACCTACTGGCTTCATTCCAAAGGATGACATAGACTGTCATGCATTCGATTTTGTTATTTTGACAAGATGTTTTTATAAAAATAAAAATTTTGAAAAGCATGAACTTAGTACTGAATTGGAAGTAAAAAAGACATTCAGAACCAATAGATGTCACCTTTTGGTTTTCTGAGTGTCATCTATTAGGTTTTTATTTGTTAAAAAATCATAATACTATTATTTTGTTTGCAGATGCCAAACCGAAAGAAGATTATGAAATATTCGCAGCAAAATTTTCTAGATGTTATTGATGAAGTTAAGAGGAGAAATTCAGTTAACGCGACTGCTAAAAAATATAGTATCCCTAGAATAATACTTATGTATAAAGTTAATGAAAAGCTTCCTGTGAGGAAAAGGATGGGCCCAAAAAGTTTTTACTCCGGAACAAGAAACTGTTCTAACAGAATGGGTCATCTGTATGTCAAAGGCTGGCTTTCCGATAACAAAAAATACTTTCATGCATAATGTTTCCAAGCTGGCACAGGTTTAGAAAACGTACCTGGAGAAAAATGGTATAAGTTATTTTGAACGCGAAATCCTAGAATCAGAGACAGAATTTACCAAACATTAACTCGGTCTCGAGCAGATGTGACAAGTGAAAATTTACAAGAATGGTTTAATGAGGTATGGTCCTACATTACATTAAACGGTTTGGTCGATGTTATCAATGATCCAGCTAGGGTGTTTAATGCCGATGAATCGGCCTTTTACATGAATCCAAAGGGTGGCAAAGTATTGGCTGAAAAATTAAGCAAATTGGTTTAATTGGCAGGTGCCAATGATGAAAAAGAAAATATAACCATATTATTGCCAGCCAATGACGTTGGAGAGATAGCACCACTTATGATTGTATATCGCTACAAGAGAATACCGTTACAAATTGCTGAAGCAGTTCCTCTGCCCTGGGGGCATTTTTACCGATCCTATACACGTTCAGCGGTCCGAGTTGCCGAAGATGCCCGAACGTGCAATTTACCAATCGTAAGCGGATTCAGCGCGTAGTGCTAAACGTGTATAGTATCAGTAATCAGTATTGATTTGGCTATGTAGAACAAAACCCGTAATATTTGCATTTTTTTGGATTTAAAATGAGTGAAATCAATACGTTTTTTGCATTCGATCCAAGTTGCAAAATAGAAATAAAAGATTTTAAAACCACGGAATGTTTTATAGTCGATGTTCATACCAAATTTGATTCAAACGACCACTCAAGCCATGTCAAGGAATGGATATTGAATTTTTCCAAGGCCACTAAAACGAACTGGATTGTATTTCGAACATTTCCCGATAATAAAAGACACCTCTTCAGAAAAAATTATAAGTGCCAACACAATTGTAAAAATAAGGGTGAATAAAAGTTCAAAAAACCGACAACGGAATCTAAACTGTAACGCATTTGTTAACGTGCTAATAAAGAAAGTCAACCAAAACACAATAAAAAATGATCCTTTTCTAAAGGAAAATCTTAATGTTTTAATAAGGGTAAGTACATATCATAATTATCATACTCCTATTTTGTGTTAATTGATATCCGTGGCAACTCTGATGTTGATATGTATATTTTGTTCATTATTATTGGTAAATAATTTTTCTCTGTAGATTGTGCAGATAGATGTTATAATAAAATAAATTAGCAATCATTTTTTAGACTTAATTTTTCATGTTTTTTTGTCTATGAAATACCGTTATTGCGTTTTACGATGTCGTGTTTAATTTTGCTGTTTCATATTGACAACTTAATTTTTTAGATACATTTTGAGCACAGCCATGTGATTGATGTTGCCGAAGCATATGGTTTTTTAAGGATTTCGGAAGATACAAAGCAATCCTATATAGATTACTTCAATATGGGCATGACACCAGCAGCGGCGCACAGTTTTCATGAACTTAAAATATTGGGAGACAACGAAGAAAATTTTTCTCGGGTTAAAATTTTAGCAAATGCTCAAGCTAATCCAAGAAAAAGACAAATATACACATTATTCAATAATTGGAGGTAGGTAAAAGTTACAAAATAGTCTAAGAACTGCCCCCTTTTTAGTAAATATGTAATTTAGCATTCTGCATTCTGCGCAATTTTGCACAGTGCATGGGGAAAGATATGAGCATATAAGTCAGGGGGGGGCAACTTAACGCTAAATTTTATTTAATTAAATTAAATTAAACTAAATTTTTTTAACTTTTAATACGCCAATTGAAAGCTTCAATTGGGGGGGGGGGTCATTGATGATGCTGAAATAAAATTAAAAAAAAACAAGCCTAAATTATTTTTCAAAAAAATCAACTTAGTTGGATTCATTTAATTTTACGGGTTACTATGTTACAAAATGGCTACCGCAATTTTTTCTAATCGTTATATCTCTTTTATGGTACTTGTGCAAAAATTCGTTTTGGGTGTGCAAAATTTCGGGCAAAAATCAAGCTTACAATTGGCGTATTAAAAGGTAAAAAAAAAAATTGTGTGGGGGGCTAGCGTTAAGTTGCCCCCCCACTGACTTATAGGCTCATATCTTTCCCCATGCAGGTGTGCAAAAATTAAAAATCACTGTGCAAAATTGTGCAAAAACTTAATTGACCCTTCAGAAAATAGTTATCACTAACCTCTTGTACTTTGTTTTAGGACCAGTAATTTTGGTAGTCGCGATCCCGTCAATGCACTTAAAATTTTGAAAGAAAAGGAGATTTTTTCAAAAATAGGAGTTGAGTTATTAGTAGATGAAGAAAATTCAAATGTTGCTATTGTTACACCTATTATGAGGAGGGCCCATTCCATGAAATTTTCAGAAGAGATAGTATTTGTAGATTCAAGCAGGTCCTGTGACCAAGCAAATACAGTGGTAACATTTCTGTTTGGCTCGTCAAAAGTAGGAGGGATTCCATTGGGTTGTGTTATGCATAGTAGTCAAACAGAAGAAGATTATACTAAAGCTCTGCAAAATTTAAAAACGCTTCTTGGTCCAGAAGGATTCAACAGAAAAGAATATCCACAAATATTTATGACCGATGACAGCGCAGCGGAAAGAAATGCATTACGCAAAGTATTTCCAGAAAGTAAATTACTTCTCTGTATATTTCATGTTACTCAAGCAGTATGGAGATGGCTATGGAGCAGCCACCAAAAAATAGAAAAAAATGATCGGCTACATCTTATGAAATTATTTCAAAAGATTGTGTATTCTTCCACATACAGTGAACGTGATTTAGCCATGAATATTCTTATACAAGATATTGTTACGAAAAAATATAACAATTTTTTGAACTACGTAGAGCAGCTATGGAAAAGAAAAAAAGAATGGTGTTTATGTGATAGGGCTTTTTTAACTACCAGGGGGCATAATACCAATAATATTGTCGAAGCATCGATCAGAATATTTAAAGATTTAGTATTAGAAAGGTGTAAAGCTTTTAATATATGCGCTTTAGTAGATTTTGTTTCCACTATATTAGAAAAACATCACATAAGAAGATTACTTAATTTTGCTAATGGAAGAGAAACAAAAAATGATATGCGTATGGAAAATTTCTTAGAAAAGCAAGTACACTGGAGGTAGTTCAAACTGGAGAGAATCAGTTTGAAGTGTCGTCATCTCAAGGCGAAGAGAAAGCAAACTATAAGGTACTATCCGATTTGCAAATACGCGAATGTCTTGCAGGACAAGGTGGAAAGTTCTGCAAACACTTATGTGCCGTCCAAGAGATATATAAAAATATTTCCACTTGCCCTCAATTAAGCACAAATGATAAAGCAAATTTTGCAAAAATAGCATTGGGCGAAACTGCTGAAAATTTCCCCAATGCAAAAATCAGTTAGTGCTTATGATACTTATACATTTTCCTCTAGTAATAAAAATACTCCGAGTGACGAATATCTACACGATGATATTTCAGAACAGTTAGAAGAAGGTTTTAATCAAGACACAGCATACAAAGAGGAAGTAAATCGCTTTGAAAATAACTTAAATATTTTAATTGACTTAACTAAACAAAAAGATTATTCTTTGTTACCTCTTTTAAAAAAAGTCAACACCAAATTGGAGGGAGTAAAGACCACTACACAATTGGGGTCTTTTTTTTCAAATATTATATCAAAAGTGGGGTCAAGGAAAACAATTCCAGTACAACCAACGTCCATTTCCCGAAGGAAGCGATCGTCACTTACAAAAGGTGCTCGAAGTATTCAAGCCGGCCGCCCTTCAATTAAATCGCAATGGAAGAATTGCAAAAAGATCAAAGAAAAAGCACCATCTTAGTGCAAATATAGCAGCTAATTTACCAAACGCTAAAGGTCATTAATATATTCTATTTTTCGTTTGTTTTTTGTACTGTAGTTGTGTAAGTATTTGTAGTGTTTTCTAATGATACGTTTAGTAAGAACCTCTACCTTTAATATGTACTTAGTTACTTCTTAATATATCAATATTTAAATAATATAACGTATTGTTTATTGTTTTTTAAATATTTCTTGAGAAAAACTACAGCTGTATATAAAAAAAAGTATTCTTAAGAGCAAAAATGACAATTCTTTTGTGTGACAGAAAAATCTAATATAATAAAGTTTTGGTTTATTTTGATTACCACACTTAACCAATATTTTTTTTAAATTGCATCATAGCATAAAATGGTTTTGGCATTCTTTTCACACTGCGGATAATAAGTAATTTGTGTAAGAACATGGCCGGCAATTTTGTTACCAACCCTACGCATATTCAGCGCGATCTGCTGAAATCAGCTAGGATTGGTAAAAACATACGTCGCATGTCTTCGGGCAACTCGGACCGCTGAACGTGTATAGGATCGGTAAAAATGCGCCCTGGGGCATAGGAAAACCTGTATACCAAGAGAATATTGCACCCCCAGTTTTATTCTTCCTAGATGGTCATTTCTCCCATATGTCGCTGCATTTGTCAGTTTTGTGCAAAAAATGGAATTGAGTTGATTGACCTGATACAACTTATGGATGTCGCCGTTTTCCATAGTTTAAAATCAGCTTAGAGAAAGGAGGTCCAAGATTGGAGAATGGAATTGAGACTTCTATATTGCCAAAGGGGTTCAAAAAATGTGGATTGGTACCTTGGAATCCAAAAGCTATCAGTCTGCCATTAAACAGATCACCACCGCCTCTCAACATAATGCTCATGAAATACGATCATTTCTGGCACACTTAGAGAAAGAGATTCGTCAAGACAAACTGGTACAATTTAGAAACAATGAGGGTGATTAGAAAGGACCCAGAGAAGATTTGTCCCTTTACATTATTTGGAATAAAACTAGGCATAAGTTAAAGCAGATAATGTTGCTTTACTTATTTTTTGAATTAACTAATTATTTACTTATTGATTTATTTTACAGCCAACACAACGTGAAGTTCCATTAGCGCTGGAGAATGAGGAACTTGTGGAAAATCTAGAATTGCAAAATGTAGAACATAATGTTTTACCAGAAAAAACGTGTATAAAAGCCATAGCAGATCCTAAGCTACCTGGATTTCAGTCCTCAAAACATGTGCAACAGATATTACAGATGCCAGCACCAGAACCCATATCATTTGAATTTTAGCCAGAAGAACAAACAGAAGAGTCTTTTCAGTGTGTGGCACAACTTGCACCATCTAATGTTCATTAACAAGAGAAAGAAGAGAGAGATCAAAAACAAAAAAAATTAAAAGAGGAAAGGAAAACTGCCGAAGTAATGAGAAAAATGAACAAAGACAAAAAAATTGAAAAGAAACAAACTAAGTGGGACTATTTAGTTATTTATTTATTGATGAACAATGTCCATTTACAAGATTACTTAATGTAATTAAATAATAAATCTAACCTAATCCTACAATAAATCATAATATAATGTAATATAATCTAATGATACTATGAAACACGACATTCAAAAGTGAGGTTACAGTGTCCGGGAAGAAGCTGTCTGTCAATTTCTTTTTCATAAGGCGGCCGCCTGCCGCCTTGGCGTCGGCTGCCTGGGCCTTTCAATTTCTTTTACCCATCATAAGACATATGCAAAGAAACAAAAGACATTTTCAAATGTGATGGATGCTTGGTGTCAATATGCTAACGCATCAGAAGTGAAAGTTTTGCAACTCAACAGCCGTGTGATGAAATTTTATTGTGGCGTCGAAACTTTTTGTACCGAAAAATGTTGGAAGTGAAAGATCAATTATTGGAAAGCAAAGAAACAATAATTAGTAGCAAGGATGAAATTATAGAAGGCCTCCGGCTCGAAATTAAATTACTAGTAAGTAAAAATTCCAAAGAAATTACCTCTGACACAAAAAGTTACAGTGAAATAACAAAGAGAGGAGTCCCTAAAGAAGTAATAATCGTGCAGCCGAAAAATACAACACAAAACTGTGAAGCAACAAAAAAGTTTATAGAAGAAAAAATAAATCCATGCCAATTAGGAATAGGAATATCAAGAACAAAACATATAAGGAATGGAGGTGTTGCAATAAGTTGTAACACTAATGAAGGAATAAAGAATGTGTATGAAAGCATGAAAAAACAGCTGGGAAATGACTATGAAGTAAAAGTTCCTGAGAAAAAAAATCCTAGGGTGCAGGTGATAAATATAGACAAGAAACTGTTAGAAAACGAAGAGGACCTGATAGAAAAGATAATAGTACAAAATACCATAAATACTCCAAAAAATGAGTTACTAATAAAAATAGCTCATAAATATGAATCAAAAATTGGAAAAACTCAGCTAATATTAGAAATAGACCCTTATACATATGAAATTGTAAATAAGAAACAGAGCTTAAATATAGGAAGGAAAATGTATAAAATTGTAAATTATGTAAATATTATTCAGTGTTTCAAATGCTGGAAATTTGGCCATTTAGCAAAGAATTGTGGCAGCACAATGAATATCTGTCCAAAATGTGCCGGCAATCATAAAGTTACCGAATGTCAGTCCACTGAGGAAGTTTGTACAAACTGTAAACATGCATCAGAAATCCTAAATGTACCAAATATAAAGTTTAACCACACAGCATATAATAGAGAATGTAGAGCATATAGAAGGATTTACGAACAGATTCAGCAACAAGTAAACTACCCTAATTTGTTCAATATAAATAAAAGATAGCAACCATTGCAAAAACTAATGTACCTAAATATAGCTGGTCTGACGTCACATAAAAACGAACTGGAATGGATAATTAATAGCTGGAAACCGATAGTAATATGTTTAGCTGAAACTCATCTTACCGAAGAAATAAACAATAATGAACTAGACATAATGGGATATCAAGAGTGTAGCGTCATGTCCACAAGTAGACATACGGGTGATATTACAATGTATATCAAGGAGGAATATAGATTTAGTCAAATATTAAGTGAGTCTAAGGATATGAACTATTGGATAATGGGCATAAAAATATTTATTGAAATATATATAATCTATATACAGTGGAGTTCGGATATAGTAAACCCGTTTATTGTGAACACTCGGTTACAATGAACACTTTTTGAAATACACAAAAAAAAAACAACACAACACATGTAAATTTTTACCGTTTATAGTGAACCCGGATATAGTAAACTTTCGGATAAAGTGAACTAAATTTCGTCAAGGTTAAGATCCATTTTCCGTTTATAATGAACTTTTTCGGGGACTCCCCCGGTAATTCCCCGAGAGAGAGCACACATTTGTTTTGGTTTGATATTGATTTAGGTTATGATTTAAATTTCGTGGAGAAGATTGACGACAGACCTTCAAAATGGAGAAGCAAAAACGAAAAGCATTAACTTTGAAAGAAAAATACGATATTATACAAAAAATTCAAAGTGGTATGAAACAAAGTGATATTTGTCGTGAAATGAATTTGCCCAAAGCAACTGTGTCCATTACCTGGAAAAAAAAAGATACGATTCTCTCGTCCTATGGTCAAGTGAATACAAGTTGTAAAAGGCTAAGAAAATCAGCTCATGAAGGCGTCAATAAGGGGCTTTTACAGTGGTTTACCCAAAAAAGAAAAGAAAATGTTCCCATAAGTGGTCCAGTTCTTCAGCATAAAGCAAGTGAAATGGGAAGTAAAATAGAAGGAAGAGATTTTGTGTGTTCCAGAAGTTGGATTGAACGTTTTAAAAAGAGAAATTGTATCTCTGGAGGAAAAATTGTTGGTGAGTCTGCATCAGTTAATATAGATGTTGTTAATAACTGGCTCACAACGGTTTGGCCTGATCTTTGCAAAAATTATGACAGTGACAATATTTTTAATGCCGATGAGACCGGCCTTTTTTACAAACTAACCCCTGATAAGACATTGAAGTTCCAAGGAGAAAGGTGTGCAGGTGGAAAATTGTCCAAGGTTCGAATTACAGTTCTGGTTACTGCAAACATGTCTGGGACAGAAAAGAGAAAACTGTTTGTTATCGGCAAATCAGTGAACCCAAGATGTTTTAAAAACAAGACCCTACCAGTCAAGTACAGGTCAAACAGCAAAGCGTGGATGACATCTGACTTATTTACCGATTATTTTTTTCAGAAACAAATGCAGAATTGAGCGAAGATGAGCTGGACGAGGAGGCTATTGAGGAAATTCCCATGATCAATGTTCCTTCAGTGAAAGACATGATGGAAAAAATAAGAGAGGTTATTTTTTTCGCACATTTTGGAGTCACGTGAAGTTCCTGAAAAAGTTTGGAATTCTTTTTGTAGCCTTGAAGGCTATATAAGTAAAATTAACTTTTCTAACAGACTCGTTCAAACCAAAATATCCGACTTCTTTATCCAACAATAGGTGGATACATTTTTTTAGTTATTTTTTTTAAATATTGTTTAAACTTGTTCTTGTTCACTTGTTACTTGTTTTGTATATTTATTTTTCACCAACATTACGTAATACATATACGTATTTTGAAAAATATCAGTATATCGTGGCATTTTTTTATGAAACCAACATACCTACATAATATTATATGTTTATTATGTAATAACAATAACCTCATTCATCGGGTAAACATCAGGTGTGTACAAAAGTTCATTTATTGCTTATAGTAAACCTCGGATACAGTAAACCAATTTTGATGCAACTTGCGAGTTCACTATATCCGGACTTCACTGTATTTGGTATATACCACTCACCAAGTGCCAACAATGCTGAGTTCTTAGAAAGGATTGACAAACTGATGGAAGACTTTTCTTCAACAAATGGACTTCTTATTATTGTAGGGTACTTTAATATTAACACAGCTAGAAATACCTTTTATTCCAAAAAATTAAAAAACATTATCAGTATTAATGGCTTGTCTCAAGTGGTGGATAATTTTACCAGAGTTACATCTGACTCAGCATCAATTATAGACTTGATTATCACCAATGAAAAAAAGTTACCTTTTCAAATCCATCAAACTCCAAAAATAACAGACCATGCAATCTTAACAGCAGACATATTGACAAATAATTCCACAGAAGTAAAAAAAAAATGTAGTAGAGATTATAAGAATTTTAATGAATTGCAATTCCAAGTAGAACTGATGGATACCACGTGGGATTCCAATTGTACGAACACTGATGTATTAGCAAAAATGTTTATCCAAAATATATTTACCATACTGAATATACATGCACCTAAAATAGAGAAACTAATTCCATCTAAATAGGAGAAGAAATTGATGCTAGAGATAGATTTTACAAAAAAGCCATGATAACTAATGAAGCAGGTCATTGGGACAACTATAAAAAACAGAGAAATAAAGTAGTGAATTTAATAAGAGAGCAAAAAATAAAATATTACAATGAGAAAATAGACGAATGCAAGGGAAACTCAACAGATATGTGGAAAACACTTAAACGTTTTATCAGCAAAAACCAAAAACCTAAGCAGAAAGAAGGCATAATATTTAACAACAAAATGGAAAGAGATGAGAATAAAATAGCTGAACACTTTAATGGATATTTTTTTGAAAGTATAGAAGAAATAGTGTGTATAACAAACGAGGAAAAATTTGAAGAGATTATAGGTAATATGGAAAAAAAAAATTGCAGAATGGAAACTTTTAAAAATATAGAACTTAAAGACTTGAAAAAGATAATTAATGGCATGCCTAATAAGACCAGCAGTACAGATGGTATTTCAACCAAAATTCTGAAGCTGGCTTTTGAAAGTATTGGTGATCGCTTTCTACATTTAATAAATACCAGCCTAGAAACAGGATCATTCCCATCGTCCTGGAAGACTTCAACCATAATATCTTTAGAAAAAAAAAGCAATACTGTTAGGTGTGAGGAGTTTAGACCCATTAATATGGTGCCTGTATATGAAAAACTACTAGAACTATCTGCAAATAAACAAATCATTAATTATGTAGAATCAAATAACCTGCTAACACCATATCAATCAGGATTTCGTGAAAAAAATTCATGCGAAAGTGCACTACAGACAGTACTGACTATGTGGAAAAGTGCAATAGGCAAGAGGAAATATATTGGAGTGGTGTTTTTAGACTTAAAGCGCGCTTTTGAGACTATAAATAGACAATTATTGCTAACAAAGTTAAAACATTTTGGTTTTGGTCAAAAAAATTATGAAATGGCTTAGTGAATATTTACAAAATAGATTTCAAGTTACTAAATATAATAATAGTGTCTCTACAATTCAAACCACAAAATTTGGTGTACCACAAGGGACTGTAATGGGAATAAATCTCTTTATTATGTATATTAACGACATTGTAAACCAGGTTAAGAAGTGTAGCATACAAATGTTTGCAGACGATACTTTAATTTATTTTGTGAGTGACAATATACCAGACATTATAACAACAATTAATGCTGAACTAAAATGTTTGACAGAGTGGTTAAATAAAAATAGCCTGAAAGTTAATGTAAACAAAACTAAATTTATTATTCTTAAAAGTAAATATAATACAATTGACACACATATTAATAATGGTATATATGTAGAAAATGAAAGAGTAGAACAAGTTAATGAATGTAAATACTTAGGTGTCATAATAGATGAAAATTTAAGTTTCTCTAGCCATGCTGTGTACATTTCAAATAAAATAGCAAAAAAAAAATAATTTTTTGAGTAGAATAGGTAATAATTTAAGTAGTTGGACCAAATTACTTGTATATAAGACCATTATACAACCACACCTAAAATTTTGTTCCTCTATATTGTACCTTTTGAACAACACAGAGCTTAACATTTTGCAGAAAAAACAGAACAAAGCACTAAGGGTTATTCTGGGCTGTAACAGATACAGTGGTATTAAGTACATGCTAGAAGGTACTAACTTGATGAGTGTCAGGCAATGTATATTTGTAGATGTAATGACAACAATATTTAAAGTTAAAAATGGTTTATATCCAAAACATTTATTGGACCAACTTACGTTGGTAGAGAACATCCATAACTATGACACCCGTTCAAGAGGTAACTTTTATGTACCATCAGTTGCAACAAGTTTTTGTCAAAATAGCTTGTTTCATAAAGGCTTAATAGATTTTAATAAACTTCCAAACGAGTTAAAATATTGTAAATCTATTGATATTTTTAAAAGCAAATGTGTTCAAATATCCAGAGATACCATACATATTTAGTATAAGATATAAAAAATACCATAAATATTTAGTTATAAGGACATGTTTAAATGTAATTCTTGTAGCGTATGCTAATAAACGTTTCATTCATTCATTCATTCACTAACAATTTGAAGTCAAATGTTAAATGAACCTGACAGAATATTAAAAATAGGAAGTAAAAGAAATCATAAAATGAATGATATTATAAAATATTTAAAAAAAAAATAGTTTTAATTAATTAGATGGGACAATTGTATTAAATATTGCTTTGGGTGCAAAAAAAGTTAAGCTGTTTATATTTATCAGCTTGTGCCGATGATTGTAGAATAAAAGAGTGAGCGGCATAGTTGGTTCTGTGAAAATTAACATTGAATGTTTGGTAACTACGTGTCATTCTCGCAGGAGCATGCAGTCCCACCATTGAGGCCAGTTCAGGGCAATCCATCACAGAGTTTATCGCCTTGAAGAGAAGAAGTAGATCACGGTTTCTTCTTCTTGAAGATAGTGTAATGGTATTCGGTGTCAATGAAAAACTTTTGATGGATGTAATGGAAAAACTTTCTTTGTACTCGTTCAAGCCTTTGAATGTGGTTAGCATAACTTGGATTCCAAACCGAAGAAGCATATTCTATGTGGGGCCTAACAAGGCTACAATAAAGTAATTTAAGAGAGAAAACTGTGAAAAATTCCTTGGAGTTCCTTTTGATGAAGCTCAGCATCATAAGGGATTTATTGGTGACGTGGGTAATGTGATTAATTAACGAAAGCTTAGAATCCAATGTTACACCAAGATCCCTGATGGTCTCAGTAGATGATAGGGTTTTGCTGTTGACAACATAGTCAAAGCCAATCTTATGATGCAATTTTAAGAACTTCATTAACTTACATTTAGATGTGTTAAGTTCCATGCCATTCTTAAAAAAGCCCCATTCCACAAACCTGTTAAGGTCCTCTTGAAGAGACATGCAGTCCTTTTGATTTGTGACGGTCTTAAAAAGTTTTAGGTCATCAGCAAAAAGAACAAATTTAGAAGATTTAAAGCATAAGAAGACATCTTTTACATACAGATCAAAAAGTATTGGCCCAATATGGGAACCTTGGGGGACCCCAGAAGGAACATTGATTTCGCGTAACAAGAAGTTATTAACTTTGACTGTCTGCACTGTTAGAAAGGTAACTTCCAATCCAGTTAAGCAGAGATCCAGATATACCCAAAGTTTCAAGTTTGTTTAATAATACTTTGTGGGGAACTCTATTGAAGGCTTTAGTGAAATCTGTATAAATCGAGTGGACTTCAGAACCATTTTCCAGGGCATCAAAAATGTTTTTTTGTGTAAGTAAGTAGATTTAATTCGGTATTTTTATTAGGGCAAAAGCCAAATTGTTCATCAATAATTACAGGGGACAACACAGAGCTAAGACGCTTAGCGACAATTCTCTCAAAAATCTTTGGAATGGCATTTATAATGCTAATTGGTCTGTAATTCCTTATGTTAGATTTGTCACCTGACTTATAAATAGGAACCACAAAACGGGAGTTCCAAAAACTTGGAAAGATGCCACACTTCAGAGACTCATTGAAAATAATTTGCAGAGGTCTGGCAAGAATAAAGGCACAGTGTTTTAATAGAATGGGATGTATATGATCTTGTCCCAGTCCTTTATTAATATTTAAACTATTCAATTCCAGGTATATATCTGAGATGGAAATGGAGTAACTATTGACATTTATATTGTTCAGAGAAATTGACTGTGCACATTCAGGATTATCTAAGGAACAATAAGCTAAAATAGTCACCAAAGAGGTTGGCTACTTTGGGGCCCATTTCAACTTCATCACCATCTAGAGACAGAACATTGGGCAAGTCGCCTGGTTTACATTTAGAGTTAATAAAATTACAGAAATATTTTACATTATTCTGAAGAGAAAATTCAACATTTTGGATATAGTTTTTATAATATTTCCTGGAAATTTTTACCATGCATTTGAGTAAATTTTGTACAAAAAAAGAAGTTATACTAGTTGCATTACATCCTAATGCAACACGTAGCCATGCGACGTTAGCGTGTTTGGCCCTTTAAAAGCCCACTGGAAGACTGCTGTGCATTGGTGAAAATTTGAAACAAGTAACGAGAGTGTAACAAAAGTCAATTTCGCAATACTGTTCCAGAAAGCCATTACATGTATTACTGACACTGCAGTAAATGGATTTCAAAAGTGCAGGATTTTTCCATGGTCACCCGATGCAACTGATTACTCTAAGTGCATTAAACCAGATCACAAGCCAGAAGATAATCATTTGAAAGCCAAATCCTCACAGGACATGCCACAAAAATCTATAATAGAGAAAAAGAACAGAAATTTAAGTCACTTAAGTATTTTGAAACATTTATTGATGAAGCATTGTTGACACAATTTCAAAAATGCTTTGAAGTCGGGGCCAGAAAAATTACAGGATTTATTCTTAACATGGCGAAGAATCAAAAATGATAATAAACCAAACGAAAGCCTTACAGAAGGCACCAGTAGACCACCTAATTTACCCGACAACATCTATGAATCACCACTAACTAAGCTTCAACCCAATCCCAAATGTTTGAAAATAGTCCGGAAATTCCATTGAAGAGAGCTATGGACAGAGTGAACAAATCATCTTTAAAAATTGTAGAGGAAAGTTCAAATTCCAGTTTTGGTACTCCTTCTAAGAGAGCCTTATTTTATCCAGAATGTTCTACCAAACAGCCATTGAAAAAGAGGAAATCTAAAATATTGCCATCTGTAGCTATATCCAAGAAATGAAAAAAATATTTTTCCAAAAAAGAGAAAGACAAATTGGTCAAAGAAAAGGAAAAAGAAGATAGAAAAAAAGCAAGAGAACTTAAAAGGTTGGAGAAAAAGAAAGAGCAAGATGAGAAAAGCCAGTTAAGAAAAAATTCGAGGAAAAAAAAAAGGAATCTGAAGAGTCAAAGTTAGAAGAAGATATTTTATATGCAATACATCTGATGAATCAGAGATCTTTTCAGATTTAGAGGAGGCAGATATTATTGAAATTGAAAAAATTACCAGAGATACCTCAACAGAAAACCAACAGCCAGTGAAACAATTGGAGTTAAAATTAGAACATTATTATGCAGTTTTCTACGAGGAACAGTTCTTTATTGGGCGCATAACGAAATTTGAAGCAAAAGTGTCTTTGAAATTCCTAAAAGAAATTACACCTAACTCATTTGTTTGGCCTCTGCACTTGAATGTTGATAATATCTGTAAACAATTTGTTTTTTATAGGCCCATAGAAATATTTGGTTGAACCTTTTTTCACAGAAAATGAGGAACCAAGAAAAATAAAAAGTGCCTACCGTCAGATGAAATTAAATTTTAAATGAACTAATGTAAATTGGTACTTAATTTTTTTTTATGTATTTGTTTGTTTTCATTTATTACACTTCATTATTTTTATTCCAGTGTTTCTTTGCTAATTTATTTTATTTTGGTCAGTGATAACTATTAGGTATATGTTTTGACATCTATCGGGTTTTTAATTTTTTCATGGTGACAGCTATTGGGAACATGAGATATGACAATTAAGAGCATTAGAATTACAATTAATAGCATCCTGCTATCTATTCAGATTTAGGTAAGAATTTATACTGCCTTGGGTGTAATTATTCCTTGCTTCATAAAATAATCTAGTAACATAGCAACATACAGAAACAAGTACTGACAATAAAAAAACTGGTCTGTAATTGTTAGCATTCTTTAATTGATTAGCGAATATAACCTGAACAAAACAGCCATTTAGACTATCAGTAAGAGGATTATAAATTATATCATAAACCTTTCTTAAGACTACCCCTCATATTTCATCAAGACCAGTAGAGCATTTGGGTGGAACTTATGTGGTTGGTGTATATCGAGTTAAAAATATAATAGAGGCCCCATTTCGGCTTTTGTCAGGATTAGGGAATTCGGAATTTGTTGATTTTTTGGGATGTACTGTTAATCTTACCTCAAAAAACACCCATTTTCACCAACACATTTTTAAAAAGCAAAATAAAGAGTTAACATTTTGCAAGACTCTACATAGTTATACACGTCCACTGCTAGTTTCAATTAATATTAAAATGTCATGCAAAATGAATAATATATTAATATATAATTAAAAAATTCATAATATAACGTTATTGTAGTTATTCTTCTAATTTTGCAGTTAAACGTAAAAAAATGTCAAACGGATAAATCCAGTGTTGCCAACTTGCCAACTTGAGGTGTTGAAAACAGGGTTGCCAACGCTTCACTAGGAAATTACTGTCAAAATGAAATCAAAAGTCTGGCAATTACTGGCAAAATATTTTTAATTACTCGCAATATAGCATGTTAAAAGTTTATAGTATAGGAATGGTCCAGAACAAAAAAAAATATTTTTTCAATACTTTCAATCAATAATACATATAAAATTACTTTAAATTTAGATAAAAAAGATTTTATATATGTGTAGATAAAATAAAAACTAGGTTAAGTTAAGGCTAGACGCTAGACCAGCACAATTTGGATGTGGCTACGGTTATGCCTCAAGTTTTTTAGTGAAAATGTGAGAATTAAAATGTTTTGCTTTAAGGATAATTAGTTTCAAGCGTTTTTGTTTATGACAGATAAACAATTGTTTTAATTTGATTTGCCATTCAATTGGTTGACATTTGCCAATTATTTTATTGTTTACCTGTCAACCATCACCAAAACCCCTTGAAATTGACTAAAAATAATGTTTGGGATAAGGTATTCCAAGGACTAAGGTATTCACTCTCTCGATTGTATTAGCCATAATATTGGCATACAATATACATGCAACAAAGGATAACAAACAAATTAATTTGTAAAAAAGGTTTATTATAACAGTATACAAACCCAAACAGATACTAAGAGACTACTAATAAATACATAAACATACAACATTTTTATTCTGAGGCATGCATTTTTGGTTAAATCTTAGGAACTATGAGTACATATTATATGAGAATAATCGGAACATATAAATCAAAATAAACATATAATAAATATATTTTAAACAATAAATCAAAATCAAACAAAACATTAACGTTTGAACCACAAACTTAAATTTTGGAAATGGAATTTAGAAAGGGCGATGGCTTATCCCTATTTAATTATTTTTTCCAGATAGAGCTTTGTAGCATTTTACTATCAGGTTGGAACTTTAAACATCCACCTCGATTTTTTATTCCATCTTTTGTTGCTAACAATGCAACTACAGTGTCAGTCTTTAAACGATTTCGATTATCTCTTTTCAAGTTATTTAAGTCGCTAAATAAACGTTCTACACTGGCGTTCGAAAATGGTAAAATTAACAAAAAAGAAATGACTACTTTTAAATTTTTAAATAACTCATTATTGGCGGCATTTTTCAACTGAAATATTTTGAACCAGTATTGTTCGGCAGGTAAATCGACACTTATATCTAAGCTATCAAAATCTAGCAATGCGTGGTCTCGCCACTCATTATCCACTTCTTGAGGAGTGACAAAATCTTTTAATATCGGAAAGCGTTGCAAAATTGGAAATAAAGTTTTAATATCATAGTTTGTCGCAGCTTTGGGTTCTATTACTAAAATGAGATTAAATAGCTCGTCATCAAAAGTAAAACGGCTTTTAATTTCACTTAAAAGCTTCAAATAAAATTTTAAACATGACGTTAAAAATGTCGTCATTTCTTTTTTGTCAAAATTTATATCAGTTTTCATTGCCTCTATTGATTCATATGCTGATATTCCTAAATATAATTTTTCAAGAGGCACAAAGTTTCTCGGGTCTTTAAAATCAAACTTTAGGATATTTTTTTCTATATATTTTTTTTCTATAAAATTGCTGCAAAGATGAACCATTAATTTTTCTACCTCTGGTTTTAATTTATACAAAAGTGGTGTTTCGGATTGAAACATAGTGTTAAAATTATTTAGCAAATTCAAGACATATGCCATAAATTCCAAATATATTTTTGTGTACTTATTAGTAAGAGTTTCCAATATTTGGTCATTTGTGATTGAGGGGTCCTCAAAGCATAGTTCTCTGAAGTATTCAGTCAGCGGAACATATTGGTCCAAAATTCTGGTGCAACACTGCTCCAATGAGAGCCATCTGGTTTGGCTGGGTAAAAGTATTTTTCGAATTTCACTTTCAAAAAATATTTGAAATTCTTTAAATTTAATTTGTCTAGAAAAGCTACGACTAAAGTGCGCCCCTATGTTACGAAGAACATCCTCCACTCTACGAGGTAACTCTAAACAGGCTTTGCTTGCACATAAATGAATCATGTGGCAAGAGCATCTGATTAGAGCTATATTGGGTATTTCGGATTTAAGATGGGAAAATACGGAATTAAAATTTCCCACCATGACATTGGTAGTGTCTGAAGCAAAACCCACTAAATTTGTCAAAGGAATTTTTTTATCAGATAAACATTTTTTTAAACATTCATAGAGGCCATTAGCGTCTCCTAAAACAACCTCTACCAAATCAAAAAACCTAGTCAAAACTTTATTTTTAGTTTTACAGAAAAAAATAACTGTAAATCCACACTGTTTAATAGTCCCAACATCGGTCGTCTCGTCCATAATGAGCGAGAAAAAATCACCCGGATTTCTCAGAACAGAAAACAACTCTTGTTGAAAGTGCTTTCCCAGATTTTCTTTAATGATTGAAGTTGTTTTGGATCTTTTACATAAAAAGTCTTTTGCCACTTTGCTATCAGAAAATATCTGACCACATAAAGGACTTAAGGTGTCCATAAAAGAAAATGGTAAATTGCATTCGGCTATTGCTCCAGCAAGTTTTAATTCAGCAAATCTGACTTTTAAAAAATGGGACTGATTAACTATATGATCCAATCTTCGTGTTTGACCCACGGCCCTAACTAAATTGGCATGTTTTTCAGTTTTTTCATGTCTTAGAAGATCGGCTTTATTGGGATATATTTTAATATCGCATACCTTGCACAGCGCATACTCAATCGGATCTTCCTTTTTATTTCTGGGAGACTCTGCAAGCCAACCTTTAAAATTATCAATCTCGAGCCATTTTTACTAAATTTATGAGTCCTAGTTTTCAAGGCTTTCTTTCTTTTGGCAGGTCTCGCTTCAGTACTGTCGACCGACTCGTCAAGAGACTCACACAACTGTGATGAAGAAGTATCCTGAAAAAATACTTATAATTAAATATTTTAAACATAATATTAATCAGTTTAAATATTACCAACACCAAGTGTCTGATCTCGTCAGCTTCTTCACCAATGCTGTCATTTTCATTAGGTATTTGCAGCTGGTTATCCTTTTCTGCGATGTTTATATTAATAATGCCTGAATCTTGATCGGTGGAACTTTTTCCTCCACTACAAATATTTTGCGATGTAACCACCGTCTCAGTTTTTTCCGATTGCTAAAAAAAACAAAAATATTGTAGTAATTCTCTGATTAAAATTCAAATATGAATTCGCGCTTTAGTACCGACACCCTCTGGTGGCTATCAGGCCAATGAAGGTTTGTATTTTGTTTTCTGTTTTCTTTCTTTCGGAACATCGGAAATCGGAACTCTAGCTAGAACCGTTTCACATGAGCAGGATTATAAAATTCATGTTTTTAATAATACAGAGCATGTGAAACGGTTCTAAAACTGTTTAGAACTGGAATTCCTGAGATAGTAAAACAATCCTATAAATTACATATGGGACTTTTACCTCCATTTGCACCGTCCGTCATACTTTAATCCTGGTTTAAGTTAAACGTAGTTTTGAATGTGACACATAACAACTAATGTCACATTCAAAGCTTTGTTTAGGGTAAACCTGGTATAACGATGACGGTGCGAATCGGGGTTATTAAAGGGTTAATATAAGTTTATGAAATTCATATTTTTTGACAATATTTTTAAATATAAATGGTTAATAGCCAAAATGCAGATTTTCAATTTTTTTTCTTGCTTTTTGGTTAATACAAAATTAAATGGAATGGTTTAATAAAGAAAGACTAAAAAAGCCTTAACGTCGCGCCGTCACTGTATAAAAACTATACAAAAAACTACCAACTATTACTTACCTTTAATGGTTTTTCTAGTTTTATAAGCCACTTATCCATACTGATTATCAATAGACCCTCTAGATTCTTCACAAAAAACTATACACTTTGTTAAATATTGTTAACACGGATTGTTGTTAAATAAAAAATAGGCAGAAGCGTCAAACAAACGTAAAACAAACTGAAACAGCCGGACACGGGAATCACAGGATAGAACGATAACGATAGAACACAAAAAGTACAAGATATGCTACGAACCAAGCTAAGAACCGCGGATTAAATTGTGATTGTCAACATTCAAGCGTTTTCGATTGTTATAATTGGTGCGCACTGAGAGTATCTCCACCCTTTATTAACTAATGTCCTTAAACAGAGACAGAAATACATTCAGTGCGCACTAACACTCACTAACCCTACCAATCGAAAACGCTTCCAGATTAACAGTTGAACGTTGACCTAGGAATGAATAGAATCGAAAACAAACATCGAATAATATCGATATTATTATTTTTTATTTATAAAAACCTTAATTTTATACATTTTAATGAAAAATATAATGTTCTTAACATAAAAATTGTAGATTTATGAAATATATTACTGGTAAAATTACTGGCAAGCATATTTTTTACTGGCAAAAGCCAGTAATTACTGGCATTTTGGCAACCCTGGTATGAAAAACTATTCAGTACTCGAGTACTCGTTACTTACCGATATTCGTAGTAACGGATACTAATTCCAAAATGAAATGGTTACATTGAGTACTTTGATTACTTTCGGTAATCTTACTACTTTAAATGCGGATATTGTACTAATACCGATACCAATAGACATGCGGCCGACGAGTCAGTCGCGCTGCAGCTTGGCAATACTCGCATCGATATAGAAAATATTATCCCGACAAGAGAAGCAACAAGGACGAATTTTTTGTGGATTGTCAAGTGCAATATTACTTTTATTTTAGGTCTTCCGTCCGGAACTGTACTGGTGGCTGCTTTAAAAATTGCGTAGAAACAAAAAGGTGGCTTAATAAATTATTTGAAAATTTAGTTTGAAAAACTACTTAATAGATTTATTTTAAATTTTGTGCAATAATTAACTCTGGTATAGAGATGAACTGGTAAAACTGTAATTACAAAAAATTCCAGATTTTTACATATCTTTACATTTTAGCGTCCCTAGATGCCAAAAAAAATATGTTTTCATTTCCATTGATCTGTCTGTCAGTCAGTTCGCGGTGTAGCTAAAAACTACTTACCCGATTGACTTGGCTTCAAATTTTGATCAAAATTAAGGGTTATATGGGGGGGGATGAACTGGTAGTATTTCGGTAGAAAATCAATATGGCAGAACAAAATGGCAACCGATTGAAATGTTTAAATAATTATTACTAAAAAACAAATTACCCAATTTACCTCAAATTTTGCACAAAAGTCAAGTGTTAAAAGGAATCAGCATGTAATATTTTGGAATGAATCCAAGACAGCAAAACAAAATGGCAGCCTAATAAATTATTTAAAAAAACAATTTGAAAAACTATTTATTAGATTAATTTTAAATTTTGGGCATCCATTAAATGAGATATAGAGATAAACTGGTAAAATTGTGATCGAATTCAAGACATCGAAACAAAATTTCGGCCAAATGAAATTTAATTAACTTTATATCTCGCAGCAAAATTGAATGTGATGCAAAGATTAACTGGTACGAATTCAACTTGGCGATACAAAATGGTGGTCTTAAAAAATTAGTTTTAAAACTACTTATTTAATTTATTTTAAATCATGCCCAAAAATTAAGTGTAGACACTGGAAAAATTTTGATACGATTCGGATATGGTGCAACAAAATGGTGTACAATAAAAATGTTTGAAAATACAGTATAATAAATGACTATGTGCGAAACTAAATTGGGTTACACTTTACTGTTCCTAATAAAAAAAAGATTCATAACGTGGGAAGTTCCGGGGCAAAAGAAATTAACCGATTTTTTACATATCTGATAATAATATTTTTTATAGCTCATTTCATCACAACAATTTTTTAAACATTCAGTGAAATTTTAAATATACTATTATTCAGTGCTTTAGTTGTCAGAAGTTTGTTGAAATCAATTTGTTTAATTTATTCGAACAAGGTAATAACTTTAATTAATTATTTTGAATAAAAAAATATTCCCTATTATCTTTAAAAAGTGACACCGTTTGTGTTTATATTATATATATTTTGCTTATTACAGAGCACTGGTTACATGAAAATGAATGTATTGGCCTTCCAAACTATAAGTTGGTTTCTAAATATTCAAGACTAATTTCTGTACGTGGTGGAACAGCCATTTTTATACAAAATAATTTTTCGCAATATTCGTTTTTGAATTATAATAAGTTAGATGCAATGTTGGTCGAGAAAGAATTCGAATTTTGCATTGTTCACTCTCTCGGATTAAAACTGTTTATTGTTTGCATGTATAGACCACCAAATACAGAACTCTCTGTTTATAACTAGGTTAGAGTGTCTTTTAACTGAACTTCCTTCACAAATGAATGTTATTTTAGCTGGTGAATTAAATATTAATTATGTAGATAAATCTAATTTAGGTATGCAAATGTTAGATAACTTACTTGACTCCCTTAATTTAAATATGCATGTTGCTGAACATACTCGAATGACAAAATATTCTGCTACATTGATTGACTACATGTGCTCCAACATGCAAAACGATGCTGTTACTTGCTCTGTGATGAATGCTGGTCTTTCAGACCACGAAGCTGTATTCTGTGAATTTGGGATTACCACAAAATCTAAGCACAGTAATAAGAAACAGCTAAAACGGCTTTTTACTAAACGAAATTATGATAGGTTTTCCCAGTTATGCTTAACCGTTCAATGGAATAATATATTAAATTCTGAAAATCCTCTTGAACAATTTTACCGTTTACTTTGTAATGTGTTTAATGAAGCGTTTCTACTCAGAATGGTTAAAAACCGTAAAAGGAAATGTTGGTTTACATCAGGTCTAAAGGTGTCTGCCCAAAATATGCGTTCCTTACATACTTTAAGAAAATTTTTGTTTGATAGTACTTTTTTCATGGATTATTACAAAAAATACCGTTCTATATACAGATCAACTATCAACTTGGCAAA
This sequence comes from Kuschelorhynchus macadamiae, assembly GCA_030620095.1. Classification (NCBI taxonomy): domain Eukaryota; kingdom Metazoa; phylum Arthropoda; class Insecta; order Coleoptera; family Curculionidae; genus Kuschelorhynchus; species Kuschelorhynchus macadamiae. The sequence goes on from JAUTXW010000308.1 coordinate 125,405, forward strand.
AAAGATATATTTCTCAAAAAAAAATTGAAAAATCCCATAACAGGCAAAAGCAAAAAAGAGCTATCAGATGTATGTCTAAAGCTGGGACCCGAGATTCCTGCAGGCCTTTGTTTAAGCCCTTGAAAATATTGACCCTAGTTTCTTTATTTATTCTTGAAACGGTGTGTTTGGTTAGACAGAGATTCAGTTCAGAAGTCCAATCTGAAACTGCATATTCCACAAGAAGTACCCATATAACTAGATTACCTATCCCTTCATCAAACTTAATAAAAAAATCCTTTATTTTCAATGGAAGAAAAATGTTTAATAAAGTTCCTGCTAATTTAAGGAAAATTTCTTGTATAAGAAAATTTAGAAAGGATGTTAAAAAACTTTTAATTGGGAAGGCCTATTATACAATTGACGAATATTTTACAGACATATTTTAACTTTACTTTCTTTTTATTTTATTAAATATTGTTTTGTCTAGCATATATATATGTATGTGTTTGTATGTATGGATGTGTATGTGTATGTATATGTATATATATATATATTTATATATATATATATATATATATATATATATATATATATATATAAGAGAAACAGAAATTTCAATTTCTGTGCGGTTCTTGGTCGTAAAAAGTTATACAAAACGAAACCAGTAACGGTAAGGATTACTCCTTCACCATTTTGTCGAGAATCGACCAAAACATGACGCTATGTTTGTTTCCCGGGCCACGGTGCCAATCTGCTACCGTGGTATCGGCCCCGGCAAGGCTCAGCAGGCTGTTTCCTTGAGGGGTATCGGTATTAAAACCGAAATACCCCCCAAGGAAACTGCCTGATGAGCCTTGCCGGGGCAGATACCACGGTAGCAGATGGCACCTTGGCCCTGGAAACAAACATAGCGTCATGTTTTGGTCGATTCTCGACAAAATGGTGAAGGAGTAATCCTTACCGTTACTGGTTTCGTTTTATATATATATATATATATATATATATATATATATATATATATATATATATATGTGTATATATGTATATATATATCATGTGTTTGCTTACTTTTTAATTTAAATGTTTTGTTTGTCTCAATTCCATTATTGTTTTTTTTTTTCATAGCGCGTGTTTTTTATAATACATTAACTTTTAAGTTTTTTATTATTATCAAAAAATGTTTTATTATAATTTTCTAGTTTTTAGTTCAAGTTTGTAAATACTGTAATAATGTGTTCTATAAATAGGGCAAGGAAGTTCATACCTTTTTATATTTTTATTCTGATTTATCTTTGTTTGGTTAGCTTTGTCAATGATTTTGTATTTAGACAATAAAGCTTTTTTTGACTTTGACTTTGATTAGTTTTTTTAAGCGGTCACTCCGAAAAATTCACCATTTTACAATGTAATTAATTTAAAACAATGTATACTACCAATTTCGTATTCGTACCACTACATAGAAATACGTAACGATTTTAACGACAGTAATCAAAGTAACGAATACAATAAATTACTAGATACTCGAGTAACGATTAGTAACGAGTATTCAAAAGTACCGAAAATCTGCATCTCTATTGTCAACATAAAATTGACAAATTGCGCATGCTCTTCAAATTGCACTTTTACTTGTTTATATATATATATATATATATATATATATATATATATATATATATATATATATATATATATATATATATATATATATATATATATATATATATATATATATATATATATATATATATATATATATATATATATATATATATATATATATATATATATATATATATATATATATATATATATATATAGGCCGTATTCCGTTTCCAATCTTGGTTTCGGTTTCGTGTTCCGTATCCAACGGTTATCTGAAAAGTAGTTTATTTACTGAAGACGGTGCCTGAAAATAACTATCAACAGTGTCACCAGAACAACCCATCCCATGAATTAGACAGTGTTATGTGTACATACCCATAGGGAACATACAACGAGATACTATCACCGATCCTAATGTTCATCCATCCTACTGTGCATCGGGCATCATCGTGTGCTCCTTTAACGCGAAGAAAGCTTTATTTGAGCCACAGCACTTGGAAAACATATCTTCGTTGCTTTCAAATGTCAACATCATCATAACATAATCTATTAGGCGTTCCAACAAAACAGCTGACTGCTGTCAATATGGCTAGCGTAGGACAAACATTGTTTTCTTCCATATGAGTCCGTGATAATTTAAAAGCAAATTTCAAGTATTTTTATATATATTTAGTGCATTTTTTTGTACAGGACCATTTTTTACAATTGTGTGTTTGCTTAGTTATGACAAGTGAATACTTTTTGAAGCTTCGAAATAAGAAGGCCGAATTCGCCGAGGACATTGCTAGTTACCTAGTTGTTCAATTTAAATGAGGTATATCCAAGTTAAACTTAGTTCAATCTGTGTGTTTAATATTTTGTACTGCACCCAGTACATATCCTTTTTTTATAAATAAAACGTATATATCAATAAAACAATCTTGTTTTTATTTAAATAAATTGTCATGCATGTCAGAGTGAAACAATATATAACATTTTCAGAGTGAATATAATAAGAATAAAAAGTAGTCTTTACAATAAACCTGATGACGAGTGTACAAGGACTCAATTTTTTTCAGCATAATAAAACCTTTACTATTTACTAGACTTAAACCTACTTATGTCTAGAAAAAATTTAATTATATATGTGCACTCTAAGACAGGATTATACCGTAGAGTCCCTAAAAAAATATATTTTATTCCTGTCTTATTTTTTCAGAAGTTATCGAGAAACTCCAAATTTTGAAAAGAGTGTCCATGCCTTTAGCGTACTTGTAATTATGAGTCTGGAATTTCCACTCTTCAAAATTTAAGAACTTCCGTCCTGAATGCATAACAAGATTTCTTTATTCGGTCATAGGTTTTGCCGACATACACTTTTGGCAAATCTTAGTATTAAGTAAGTAATAACCCTGTATATGGTTATCGTAGCTTCATTTATACATAAAAAAAATTGTATAAACTGTAGACCACAGCTACCACACTCGTGCTAGGATAATATCAATATAAAAAGCATACATTATTTAGTTCCTAAAGTATGTAATAAACTTCCAACTTCCGCATACGATGAATTCGTTAAGTTTAAGATAGAATGTAAAAAAAATATTTATTACTCGTATAATGAATTTAAGAACTATGAGTCTCTTAAGTAGGATTACCTCGCTTTCCCAAACAAAAAAATAATTATGGAGTTGCATAAAGGTTAAAATTATTAACAAATCTCTTTCAAGATGGTACATACAAATACTGATAAATATTTAAGTCCCCTAAAACATAAAAACATTATACAGCATTGAAATATGTAACAGTACAAAATGTAATATAACTTTTTCAAACAACGATCAGATCTTTGATCAGTCCCGATTGAGAATCATAATAATGGTTAACTAGCTGGATTGATTTTAGTTTTTTAATAAATGATTAATATGAAATGTTTTGCACACACTTGGCCCTAATTTAATTAAGTAGTACGTAAATCCTCTTCTTATTGCAGTATCCACCTCAGCCACATCGACGAAAGTTCATTCAATCGTTTTTCATATCTAAAATTGAAAATTTTTGAAACTTACAAATGAAAGTAACAGTGTCTTTTCCACATCTACATCCACAATTTGCAATACAACAAAAAGCAGGCATTTTAGGGTAAAAAAATAAAAATAAATAACAAAAATCCCATATACTCCCGTGTACAAATTCGATTTGTTTGTCCTACGCCTGTCAAAAACAGCTGATCGGTGACGTTCAACTGACAGTTCCTTGGAGTGCTCTATTATTTTGGCAGGTTAATTTTTGTATGTACATAATGATGTTACTTAGATCAAAATATATATATGTAACAAAAATGCAATAAAAAACGGAATTTAACAGTTCAGAATTTGAGTATGTAGCCCGCCATCAAAATGCACCCCAAACTAGTGACAGTAGTGACGTCGATTGTGATGGTTTTGTTGGGTATTAAGGTATTTTCTAGAGGCTCTAGAAGGTTTGTTTGTATACACGCTTTTACATATTATCAATTTTGTTATTTTTGCATTTTTTTTAGATTCTCTCTAGGTATTTACAGATTTCCATTAATTGTACGGAAGTATTAATGTATTTTTTCTTCATATTACAAAAATGGATCCCCAAGAATTGTACAACTTTTTTCCCCAAGACGGATTTTTGTACAAAAGCAGGACAAAAAATGGTATAAGGTAAATATTTTGCGTACATAATTTACAATCATTTTTTGAAGATAACTAACCTTTTACCTGTAAACCTTCAGTCAAACCTTTATTTTTGATTATACACTGTTATGTCTGTACCTACTTCTAGTTTTCACGATGAAAATGTGTGTATCATTTCTTTAGTTATGTCTGAATACAAAATCAAAGACCTGGCTGAAATGTTGTCCAAGAACTTTGGATAATAATTACAAAAAACCAATTTTGTTCTCAATCAATGCAGAATTATCTCTAAACCAAAACTTCAACTCATTTTTGATTTTTTTTAATGGTTTGACTTTCTTTTTACCTGCACCAGTTAAAAAAAGTTGAAAAACAAGTATATATTTAATAATTAGGATATACACTCTATACTAAGTAGGTACTCAGTGCTTTAATCATGGTTCTTGAGAATAGTATATTATACTAGTTGTACAATTCCTAATTTTAAATTAAGATTTTTGTTTGGTTCTATCTAGTGGGGTCATTTGGAAGGAGTTTTACTCATAGAAAGCAATCCGAAAAAGAAAGGGGATATATCCTAAAATTTATTTGTTCACTAAATTCTTGATGCAATGGTGGATTCAAGTTTTACCTAGTTTAATTTAAGGTTCTACTTTCCTCAAGAAAAGTTGTATATAATCTTTATAGCTGTTAGTTTAAAAAAATATATATTTTTTCTTTGGAAGTGGCAGCAGATATGAAATGTTAACGTACATTTGTACAGTGATTAAGACATTTAACAATGTTTAAATTGACGTAATTGACGGTTTAACTATATTTTATTTTACCTATTTTTTAAATGTTCTAGATTTTCATTTTTTATATAGTTTATTATTTCTGTAAAACTATATATATATATATATATATATATATATATATATATATATATATATATATATATAACCCTTAATTTTTCCTGAAAGAAGTGTTTTTTATTTATATTTTTTAAAATTTCAGGTGAAGACTGGCAAGCCCCCCACTCCTTCTTTCACTGCCTTATGGACAGGTATAAAAGTAGCAGAGCAGTAAATTAACGTTAAAGAAAAAAGACTGTTAGTCAATGTTGAAAAGCAATGAGCCAAATACAAGTTTTCGAGTGGTTGTTCATTTATTTCCTCTAACTCTAGTTTCTGGAGTTTTCAGGCTTAAAAATTTTATGTTTTTCTAATAAAAAGTGTGAGCAATATGAATATATTTTATAAATTTTTCCTAGTCTAGTGTATTATTTCTGTATTTTATTAACATTAAGTGATTTTTTTTAGATTTTTTTTTTGTTAAAAAAACATTTTTTATTTCCGATTTAAATCAAAACTAATATTGAAAAAAAACTGCAGTAGTATTTCCTAGTATTCATGTGGAAATCATACAACAAAAGCATTGTATAGGAGGCAATGGAGTACCTAATTTTCAGGGCATTTCACTCCTTTGAGGAGTACTTTTTAAAACATTACAATCAGTAAAATAAAACCCAATTTCTTTAGGAAAACGGAGGAGTTAGGAGTTTTATCGATAGGTGCTTGCCTACCATACCTTGTAGCATCGAAAGGCAGCAAAAAGTTCAAAGTGATGAAGATTACATTTAGGGACATTAAAACCAATCCTAGAAAGTAACTATTGACAATCGATTAGACTGTAAAGAAAATTATGGATATAGCACGGTCAAAAAGTAATTATCTTCTCTCAAGATTGCTCAATCCAAGTCTAACAAGCCTGTCCACTCTATGATACTCCTGAATATTCAGTGGAAGTTCAGAAGTATTGAGAGTGATAAGCCCAAGCATTTTTTGGAGCCCTGCAAGCTTATATTGGAAATATGCTGAAAGAAGCTCAATTTCTCGTGAACCGCATACTCCAAGGCCCTTCACTGATTCAGAGAAACTGAGGTTGACGCTGTGTAGCTTGTAATTTGAGTTAAACTTTATGCCCCCTATGAAATCAGATAAAGCAACATTTTCCTATGTTGAGTTGTAAGTTATTTGTTTGCGACCACTCCCATAGAACATCCAAATGATTCTGGAGCAACAAAATGTCATCAATATCGTGGATCCTTTTACACACTTTTAAATCATCCCCAAAAATAATCACCCTGGAAGGTTTTATGACCCTTATTGTCATTCACAAATAATGTTGTTTACATTATTTGTGAATGACAATAAGGATCATAAAACCTTCCACGGTTATTATTTTTGGGGATGATTAGTTTCGGGCAGCAGTTTTACTCTCTAAAAACACAGTATTAGGAAAATTATTATAGTTAAGCTTGTCTTTGATGAACCTCCCAAAAATATCTAACACTGAGCTGTAATGAGGATTCAGTTTCACAAATATATACACAGCATAACATATATGATGCTCCTCCCTACGCAATGACCTAAGGTTTGCAAATGATTCATAATCCCAGTGGAATCGAGATGACATATACTTTCTGTGCATTATTTTTTTCTTACAGATAAGTTGTTTCAATGTAGGACTAAACTGTTTCAAAAATGAAGAACTTTTAATGTGTTCTTAGGGAACAACCAGTTTATAGCCACCTAGATTATCTGACTCAGTCTTTCTGCAGCCAAGCTCATACTCAGATCTCAACATTTTGCTCAATCAATATTGACTAAATTATCATTTATCATCATGAAATCAGCATTACTGAAGTCTCAATTATATTGTAAATACTTAGATTCGGTCAAATAATTAACAAAATATGCTAAATGGTGCACATTATTTGGTGAGATATTACCTAAAGCAGGATATACATCAATACTTGGTACATTGGAAAACAGTAAAAAATAAATACACTTCAAGCTGGGACCTGGGTAATCCTCGCAACTTTGCACTGCTGTCTGCTAGTTCTTTAGAGTTACTAGGCCAGATTGCATTTGGAAGATTAAAAATAAAAACATGGCATCGATGTTTATCATGTAACAATCACACAATCAATAATTGTAGCAATAAATATGATCAGTAATTAGTAATTACTAATTAGGTAGGTCATGTTTACATTGATAAAAACAACTTCTGAAAAAATTCCCCACAATATTTATATTCTGCACGTCACAACATTGCCAGGCCCATGAATTTATTTTCCCCAGATTGTGTCTTACAAGTTGCCAGATTTTAAGTAGAATTCCCCAGATTTTCGATTTTTGTAAAAAAACATGGCATGAATAGATATAGTATATTTTCTGGATTTTTTTTTTGAAATTAAAAATACCTACATTAAAATAAGACCTACATAAAATATACATTCATTTTTTGTTACATATATGTTAAATATTAAATCCATATAAAAAATATGCCCTCACTTATACATACTATTACTATGTTTTCTTAACATTTCAGGTCCTATGTCAAAACTGACCGAAGTTTTATTTTCAATTTTCAAAATGTTTTTTGAATGCAGAATGCCTTCGAGAGTTTCGTTATTTAGTCGGTTTCGGATTTTTGTTTTATTTAAATTTAAGGAACTAAATGTACGTTCAACCGCTGCATTACTATGAGGAAAATGTGATAAGGTAGGAAAATATTCACTGTCATCATTATTTTTCAAGAAAAAATATTAGTCCAAAATACTACAAAATCATCTTCAAAATTTAGACTTTCCATATTTCTTAATGTTCTATATTCTCTATCTAAATCATTAATATTAACACTTTTTATTAGTAGTGGGAATTTTGAAGCCGTTACAGCAATACCTTGAAACTTTGCAATATTTTTTGGGTCTAAAAACGATAACAGTTTCAAGCTTTTCATTTGCTCTCTATTAAAAGGAAATCTTTTATATATTTATGGCAACACTCTATATAAAAATCTAAGCATTTTAACTTAAAATTTTCATATCCTGTTTACTTAACAAACTATTGCAATTATTAGATAAAACAACCATGACTTCTGCCCCAAGGTACACATTATCATTTCTAAAATTTTGTGGATTTCTATATTCTATATTTTCCAATGGTGTATTTTTGACGTATTCGGGCTTTAAATAAAACTCCAAAAATGTCTTATAAACTGTTGCCATTTTTTCGTATAAGGTATGTATTTTTGGTTGTTCACTTTGAAATTCTTGATTTAAGTTTACAACCAAAGGTAAAATATATTGTAAAAATTGTAAATATAATTTGGTAAGAGGATTATTTAACACTCCAAAAATGTCTTCGGCCTTTTTGTCATGCTCTTGCAAATATTGCGATTAAAAACAATTTTAAAGCATTAAATTGCTCAACAACCCGATTGACTACACTGTTTAGTGATAACTAACGAGTCTGACTTAATTGTAAAATTTTGTGTGGCTTAATCATTAAAAATTGTTGAAATTCCTCATACTGTTTTAATCTTTTTGAACTTTGTAGATATGAATACATATCTCTTAATAAATAGTCGATGCTGTCAGGCAGTTTTTTGCATGCGTATGATGCTATTAGAGCAAATGAATGACAGATGCATTTCATGACGAATAAGACAGGAATATCGTCTTTAAGAATTTTTGTAGAGAATTATGCTCCCCCATCATAGTATTGCAACCATCAGCTGCGAAACCTATTAAATTTTGTTTATATGGTATATTATTTTTCTAAAAAAGTCTACAAGTGTAATATATAGTCCATGAGCAGTACAAGTTTCTAAATGTTTCTGCGACATATTCCCTATATAACCGCCGATATTCCCCCACTGTAATCTTCCTTACAACTTTTACAATAAAAAACGGCTTATCCAATTTTTATAAACATTTTAAACGTTTTCTCCCAATCGGGCCTGTATTTCTGTTGATATGCTTTTTTTGTTTTGTCTCCTTTTTTTGGTGTATTTTCATTATCAGTCTCATATTCACCAGAAGACGACATAATAAACAATTCGTTATGTGCACATATGCATCCTAAAAGTTATCATTAGATATTAACTAGGCAATTAAATGATTAGCAACAAAACTGTACCCGCCCGCTGTCTGTGTCGCAGTGTAGCTGCAGAAATTATTTCCTGTATAAACTATTAAATTTGCAGACAACAAACTGCCAATCACAAAAACTGTACGTATTTAATCAATATATATTTAATTTTAAGTTTAATTTCAAAATTGTGTATTACTATTAATCTCTCAACTCAAACGGATTGGAATTCGAATGATTAACAGCAGAAATCTCAAAGAACATAACCAAGTCAAGTATTTCCCAAAATCCCAAGCAAAGGATTCCCTTTATTCTGTTCATTTAACTACAACTATGTGGCGCTGTTAACCATCGTCGAAAGAGTATGCATTGTTGCCTATTCAATATTATATAGATATTGATCGCATAATTTTCATGAAATACTACAGCCTTACTTTCGGAAATAATCTAAAAAATGAGACGTCTTATTTCTAATTTTCCCCAGATTTTTCTTGTTTTTAAAAGTGTCTCCCCAGTCTCCAAATAACCCACAATTTCCCCAGTTTTGGGGAAAAATCCCCAGACCTCGCATCACTGGCACGTCAGCACATTTGATTGTCCATAAATCCATCTCATCTTCTATTCTTGTCAGACAAAGCTCCATTGGGGTGGTAGGACAGATGAACATTAGGACAAATGCGACAATACCACATACAACAGTATATAATAATACTCCTATGAGTAGTGAGTACACATTCACGGGAAGGGAAATTTATAGGTATTTCGAGATGAGAAATTCATTAAACACACATTAATATTAACGAGGGATTAATATTTTTTAAGATATGACTACACTTTTATAAAAATACATGAAAATTTGAAAATTTGCGAATTTATAGAGAGCTATAGAAGTTCAACCATACATCCCAGCTCAAAATAAATGTTTTTTTCGTTTTTTTATGATATCAATTTAATACATAAACGAATTTTTAGCAAAATTGATTTCTCAAAAAAAGTTTGAAAATTTTGCATTTATGTTTTTAAGTAAAATTTTGACGGAGATATTTTTTTGGAACATGGTATGATAATATGTGGTTTTACAGGTATTTAGAGCTAAGAAATTCATTTAATACATTAATATTGACGTGGGATTAATATTTCTCAAGATATGACTAAAATTTTAAAATAACTACATCAAAATCTAAAAATTCGCGAATTTTCAAAGGGCCATAGAAGTTCAACCAAACATCCTAGGACAAAATAAATGTTTATTTCGTTTTTTATTGCATCAAATTAGTACATAAACGAGTTTTAGCAAAATCGATTTTCCAAAAAAGTTCGAAAATTTTGCATTAAATGTATGGATTTTTATAGGAAAAATTTGGACGGAGAATTTTTTTTTAGCAACTTGCTATAATATTAAGTGGTTTTATAGGCTATTTTGAGCTAAGAAATTCATTAAATACATTAATATTAACCAGGGATTAATATTTCTGAAGATATGACCTAATTTTTACAATAAATACATAAAAATTTGAAAATTTGCGAATTTTCAGAGAGCCATAGAAGTTCAACTATACATCATAGGACAAAATAAATGTTTTTTTCGTTTTTTATGACTTAAAATTAGTACATAAACGAAGTTTTAGCAAAATCGATTTCTTAATAAAAGTTCGAAAATTGTGGATGTTTTGGTAAAAATTTGATTGAGAAATTTTATGACATCAAATTAGTACATATGATAATAGGTTGTTTTATAGTTATTTTGAGCTTAAAAATTGAATAAACACTTTAATACTAACGAGGGATTAATATTTCTCAAGATATGACCTAATTTTTACAAAAAATACATAAAAATTTAAATATTTACATAAACGAAGTTTTAGCAAGATCGATTTCCCAAAAAAAGTTCGAAAATTTGGCATGTATTTTGTACTGATTTTCTTAGATAAAATTTTGACCAAAAAATTTTTTTGGAACATGGTATAATAATACGTGGTTTTATAGGTATTCTGAGCTGAGAAATTTATTAGACAAATTAATATTGACGAGGGATTAACATTTCTCAAGATATGACTACATTTTTATAAAAATACATAAAAATTTGAAAATTCGCGAATTTATAGAGAGCTATAGAAGTTCAATCATACATCCTAGGACAAAATAAACGTTTTTTTTTGTTTTTTATTACATCAAATTAGTACATAAACAAAATTTTAGCAAAATCGATTTCCCAAAAAAAGTTTGAAAATTTGGCATGTATTTTGTATGAATTTTCTAGGTAAAATTTTGAGGAAAAAATTTTTTTGGAACATGGTATTATGTGGTTTTACAGGTATTTTGAGCTGAGAAATTCATTAAACACATTAAAATTGGCGATGGATTAATATTTCTCAAGATGGGACTAGATATTTATAAAAATACATGAACATTTGAAAATAGGCGATTTTTCTAGGTAAAATTTGACGGAGAAATTTTTGTTAGAACATGTTATGATAATATATAGTTTTATAAGTATTCTGACCTGAGAAATTCATTAAACTCATTAATATTGACGTGGGATTAATATTTCTCAAGATATGACTAAATTTTTACAATAAATACATACAAATTTGAAAATATGCGAATAGAAGCCATAGAAGTTCAACCATACATCCTAGGACAAAATATTTTTTTTTCGTTTTTTATGACATTAAAACAGTACAAAAACGAGGTTTTAGCAAAATCGATTTCCCAAAAAAAGTTCGAAAGTTTTGCATTAAATGTATTGATTTTTTTAGGTAAAAATTTGACGGAAAAATTATTGTTGCAACATGGTATGATAATAGGTGGTTTTATAGCTATTTTGAGCTGAGAAACTCATTAAACACATCAATATTAACGAGGGATTAATATTTCTCAAAATATGAGTAAATTTTTACAGTAATTACATACAAATTTGAAAACTCGCGAAATTTCAGACGGCCATAAAAGTTCAACCATACATCCTAGGACAAAATAAATGTTTTTTTTCGTTTTTTTGTGACATCAATTTAGTACACAAACGAAGTTTTAGCAAAATAGATTTCTCGAAAAAAGTTTGAAAATTTTGCATGTGGATTTTTTAAAAAAAAATTTTGACGGAGAAATTTTTTTTCGAACATGGTATGATAATATGTGGTTTTACAGGAATTTTGAGCTGAGAAATTCACTAAACACATTAATATTGACCAGGGATTAATATTTCTCAAGATATGACCAAATTTTTACAATAAATACATCAAAATTTGAAAATTCGCGAATTTTCAGAGAGCCATAGAAGTTCAACCATACATCCTAGGAAAAATGTTCTGTTTTTCGTTTTTTATGACATTAAATTAATACAAAAACGAGGTTTTAGCAAAATCGATTTTCCAAAAAAAGTTCGAAATTTTTGCATGTAAATGTATGGATTTTTTTAGGTAAAAATTTGACGAAAAAATTATTGTTGCAACATGGTGTGATAATATGTGGTTTTATAGGTATTTTGAGCTGAGAAATTCATTAAACACATAGGACAAAATAAATGTTTTTTTCGTTTTCTTATGATATCAATTTAATACATAAACGAAGATTTAGCAAAATTCATTTCTCGAAAAAAGTTTGAAAATTTTGCAAAAAATGCAATTTTTTTAGGTAAAATTTGGACGGGGAAATTTTTATAACTACATCAAAATTTGAAAATTCGCGAATTTTCAGAGAGCCATAGAAGTTCAACCATACATCCTAGGACAAAATAAATGTTTTTTTCGTTTTTTATGACATCAAATCGATTTCCCAAATAAAGTTCGAAAATTTTGCAAAAAATGTAATTTTTTTAGGTAAAATTTGGACGAAGAAATTTTTTTTGAAACATGGTATGATAATAAATGGTTTTATCAGTATTTTCAGCTGAGAAATTCATTAAACACATTAATATTGACGAGGGATTAATATTTCCGAAGATATGACCTACTTTTTACAATAAATACATAAAAATTTGAAAATTCGCGAATCCTCAGAGAGCCATAGAAGTTCAACCATACATCATAGGACAAAATAAACGTTTTTTTCGGTTTTTATGACATCAAATTAGTACATAAAATTTTCAGAGAGCCATAGAAGTTCAACCATACATCCTAGAACAAAATAATTTTTTTTTTCGTTTTTGATGACATTAAATCAGTACATAAACGAAGTTATAGCAAAATCGATTTCCCAAATAAAGTTCGAAAATTTTGCATCTAATTTTAATGGATTTTTAGGTAAAATTTTGACGGAGAAATTTTTTTTGGACCATGGTATTATAATATGTGATTTTATAGGTATTTTGGGCTGAGAAATGCATTAAACATATTAATATAGACGAGGGATTAATATTTCTCAAGATATGACTACATTTTTACATACAAATTACATAAAGATCTGAAAATTAGCGAATTTATAGAGAGCTATAGAAGTTCAACCATACATCCTAGGACAAAATAAATGTTTTTTTCGTTTTTTATTACATCAAATTAGTACATAAGGGAAGTTTTAGCAAAATCGATTTCCCGAACAAAGTTAGAAGATTTTGCATGTAAATGTACGGATTTTTTTAGGCAAAAATTTAAAGGAGAAGTTGTTGGAACATGGTACGATGATATGTGATTTTATAGGTATTTTGAGCTGAGAAATTGATTTCTCAAGATATGACAACATTTTTACAATAAATACATACAAATTTAAAAATTCGCGAATTTTTAGGGAGCCATAGAAGTTCAACCATATATCCTTGGGCAAAATAAAAGTTTTTCCGTTTTTTATGACATCAAATTAGTACATAAACGAAGCTTTAGCAAAATCGATTTCCCAAAGTTAGAAAATTTTGTATGGATTTTTCTAGGTGAAAATTTGAAGGAGAAATTTTTGTTGGAACATGTTATGATAATATGTGGTTTTATAGGTATTTTGAGCTGAGAATGTCATTAATCTCATTAATATTGACGAGGGATTAATATTTCTCAAGATATGACTAAATTTTTACAATAAATACACACAAATTTAAAAAATCGCGAATTTTCAGAGAGCCATAGAAGTTCAACCATAGGACAAAATACAAGTTTTTTTTCGTTTTTTATGACATAAAATTAGTGCTTAAACGAAGTTTTAGCAAAATCGATTGCCCAAAAAAAGTTCGAAAATTTTGCATCATTTAGGTAAAAATTTTTTGTTGCAACATGGTATGATAATATGTGGTTTAAAGGTATTTTGAGCTGAGAAATTTATTAAACACATTAATATTAACGAGGGATTAATATTTCTCAAGATATGACTAAATTTTTACAATAAATACATACAAATTTGAAAATTCGTGAATTTTCAGAGAGCCATAGAAGTTCAACCATACATCCTAAGACAAAATAATTTTTTTTTCGTTTTTTATGACATTAAAAAAGTACATAAACGAACATAACGTACATAAACGAAGTTTTAGCAAAATCTATTTCCCAAATAAAGTTCGAAAATTTTGCGTCTAATTTGTATGGATTTTTATGTAAAACTTTGACGGAGAAATTTTTTTTGGAACATGGTATGATAATATGTAGTTTTATAGGTATTCTGAACTGAGAAATTCATTAAACACATTAATATTGACGAGGGATCAATATTTCTCAAGATATGACTAAATTTTTATAAAAATACTTACAAATTTGAAAATTCGCGAATTTATAGAGAGCTATAGGAGTTCAACCATATATCCTAGGACAAAATAAGTGTTTTTTTTTTCGGTTTTTATTACATCAAATTAGTACATAAACGATGTTTTAGCCAAATCAATTTCCCAAAAAAAGTTCGAAAATTTGGCATGTATTTTGTACGGATTTTTCTAGGTAAAATTTTGACGAAAAAATTTTTTTGGAACATGGTATAATAATATGTGATTTTATATGTGTTTTGAACTGAGAACATCATTAAACACACTAATATTCACATTCACACATTCAGGGATTAATATTTCTCAAGATATGACCAAATTTTTACAATAAATACATCAAAATTTGAAAATTCGCGGATTTTCAGAGAGCCGTAGAAGTTCAACCATACATACTAGGACAAAATAAATGTATTTTTTGTTTTATGTGATATCAATTTAGTACATAAACGAAGTTTTAGCAAAATCGATTGTCCAAAAAAAGTTTGAAAATTTTGCATGTAAATGTATGGATTTTTCAGGCAAAATTTTGATGGAGAAATTTTTTTGGAACATGATATGATAATATGTGGTTTTATAGGTATTTTGAGCTGAGAAATTCATTAAATACATTAATATTGACCAGGGATTAATATTTCTCAAGATATGACTAAATTTTTACAATAAATACATCAAAATCTGAATATTCGCGAATTTTCAGAGAGCCATAGAAGTTCATCCATACATCCAAAACAAAATAAATGTTTTTTCCTTTTTTTGTGATATCAAATAGATTTCCCAAAAAAAGTTCGTAAATTGTGGATTTTTTAGGTAAAAATTTCACTGAGAAATTTGTGTTGGAACATGGTATGATAATATGTTGTTTTATAGGTATTTTGAGCTTAAAAATTGAATAAATACTTTAATACTGACGAGGGATTAATATTTCTCAAGACATGACCTAATTTTTACAAAAAATCCATAAAAATTTAAATATTCGCGAATTTTCAGAGAGCCATAGAAGTTCACCCATATATCCTAGGACAAAATAAATGATTTTTTCGTTTTTTATGACATCAAAATAGTACATAAACGAGGTTTTAGCAAAATCGATTTCCCAAAAAAAGTTCGAAAATTTTGTATGGAATTTTTTAGGTAAAATTTGGACGGAGTATAATAATAATAGTAACAAGGTATAATAATATGTGGTTTTATAGGTATTTTGAGCTGAGAAATTGACAAGCGATTAATATTTTTGAGGATATGACCTAATTTTTACAATAAATACATACAAATTATACATCCTATTAATAAGGATTCTATTAACTTTCTTTTATAAAGTGTATGATATGTAAATTTGGAAAAATCCAACTCGTAGAGTTATTCGACAGGATGGTGATGGAACACTGTGTAAAAATCAGTAACTATGTAACTAGCCAAATTTAGTAATTGCCTCACTGTTACTATAAACTAAATAATTATACATAAATTTAAAAATGTTATAA
This sequence comes from Kuschelorhynchus macadamiae, assembly GCA_030620095.1. Classification (NCBI taxonomy): domain Eukaryota; kingdom Metazoa; phylum Arthropoda; class Insecta; order Coleoptera; family Curculionidae; genus Kuschelorhynchus; species Kuschelorhynchus macadamiae. Next base: position 141,708 of record JAUTXW010000308.1, read on the forward strand.
CAATATTCCTGAAACATTTTTTGCCGAGCTTCTTCTGTAAATTTTTCATTGCATTTTAGGCGACATTTTTCATTACAGGGTGGCAATAACTTTTTAGCAGGGCGTTTTACGATGTTTTTATGTTTGTCTTTTTTGGTTACTTTAATGGTCTCTTAAGCGTTTTGAAATATTTTTTTTCCAAAGTGTCGTGTTTCGTTTTCTTTTTCGGCATTTTTTACTTGGAGAATTCTCATCTAAAACAGGACTTATTCTTCTTCTTCTATTCTTTTTTCTGGTTCGTATTCTGGATCTTTGTCTGAACTATTAGAAAATGGATCGGAATGGCTAGATGCCGACGAGTTGGATGATGAATCTAATCTAATCTTATTAGGAGGGCTGCCAACTACTGTTCCTTCTCTTGAAGAAACGTTTTTCGAAATATCGTTAAACAGTGGCAAACCGTTGTGTAAATAATTCAATGTTTCATCCAGTGGCTTATTATCAGATATTGTTTCATCTAAAAACCATATTTTTAATTAATAAAATTATTATTAATTAAATTCAGATGGCTAAAAAAAATATTTCCGGTTTATTAATTTAAAATTTTAAACCAAATCAGTTTAAAATAGCGACTTTTAATTTTATGTAGGTATTCCGATGATGTTTTTTACGGATTGTTAAGTTGACCAATACCTAGATTTTCATGTTCACTTTCATTGGACTCCGACATGTTATCTGGTGGTACACTCAATGCATCCTGAATCTGCCAAATACTTTGGTCTACATTATGAACTTCCAGATTCTTCCTATATAGTTTTAATATTAAGGCAGACCTAGATTTTTCATTCATTTTCCTAAAAAAAATATTTTCTTAGTAATTAGTACGACAGAGAAAACAAAATGCTGTACATTTTTCAAGCAAGAATGACACATTTTATATCGTGACATGCAACACGTATAACAATTAGTAGAAAAACTGGCACATTTTAATACTGACAGAACGAAACCTCTAAATACTGCTAAATTATTTGGGCAAGACTGGCACATTTTATTACTAACAGACAGGAACCTCTAAATACTGCTATATTTTTAGGGCAAGACTGGCACAATAAAAATAACATAGCAAAATCCAACAATAATTGGTAGAAAGACTGTCCCAAATTTAGTTAATACTAAAATCACATTTATTATTTATAAAAAATCACTTACCTTATGAAGAAAATAGTCCCAAAGTCAAAATATGTCTGTATTCTACAGAATAGCACAATAACCTACACGCACTTTAAAAATTATGACCGTCTTCCAGAAAAGCGGCGAGCTCTTTCCTCGACAACGTCCGGTGCGTAACTGGTTAGAACAGTCTTGCAGGGAACTTACCTATTCGTTCGTAATTGTGTCAACCGACACTACCGCTCTACGTGACAAAAGGCGTGTATCTAAATTGTGACAATTTTTCTCGTAAATCTACGCGTTATTTAAAGTCTATAATGCAGAAAAACAGACATTTGAAAAAATTTGAATTGTGACGGTCTTCTTCCGAAGTAGCGATGTGGTTTTATAGGTATTTCGAGATGCGAAATTCATTAAACACACATTAATAATAACGAGGGATTAATATTTTTTAAGATATGACTACATTTTTATAAAAATTTGAAAATTCGCGAATTTATAGAGAGCTATAGATGTTTTTTTTTGTTTTATATTACGTCAAATTAGTACATAAGCGAAGTTTTAGCAAAATCGTTTTCCCAAACAAAGTTCGAAGAATTGTATGGATTTTTTTAGGTAAAAATTTAAAGAAGTTGTTGGAACATGGTATGATGATATGTGATTTTGTAGGTATTTTAAGCTGAATTGATTAAACACATTAATATTGAGAAGGATATGACTAAATTTTTACATATATACATACAAATTTAAAAATTTGCGAATTTTAGAGAGCCATAAAAGTTCAACCATACATACTAGGGCAAATTTAAAGTTTTTTCGTTTTTTATGACATCAAGTAAGTACATAAACGAAGCTCTAGCAAAATTGATTTCCCAAAGTTTTTTCTAGGTAAAAATATGACCGAGAAATTTTTGTTGGAACATGTTATGATAATATGTGGTTTTATAGGTATTTTGAGCTTAAAAATTCATTAAAGTCATTAATATTGATGTGCGATTTATATTTCTCAAGATATGACTAAACTTTTAAAATAAATACATCAAAATCTGAAAATTCGCGAATTTTCAGAGGGCCATAGAAGTTCAACCATACATCCTAGGACAAAATAAATGTTTTTTTCGTTTTTTTGTGATACCAAATTAGTACATAAACGAAGTTTTAGCAAAATCGATTTCTCGAAAAAAGTTCGAAAATTGTGGATTTTTTGCATATGTATGGATTTTTTTAGGTAAAATATTGTGGAAGAAATTTTTTTCGGAACATGGTATGATAATATGTGGTCTTACATGTCCTTTGAGCTGAGAAATTCATTAAACACATTAATATTGACCAGGGATTAATATTTCTCAAGATATGACTAAATTTTTACAATAAATACATCAAAATTCTGCGCGAATTTTCAGAGAGCCATAGAAGTTCAACCATACATCCTAGGACAAAATAAATGTTTTTTTCGTTTGTTTGCGATATCAAATTAGAACATATACGAAGTTTTAGCAAAATCGATTTCCCAATAAAAGTTCGAAAATTGTGGATTTTTTAGGTAAAAATTTGACTAAAAAATTTTTGTTGGAACATGGTATGATAATATGTTTTTTATTTTAGGTATTTTGAGCTTAAAAATTGAATAAACACTTTAATACTAACGAGGGATTAATATTTCTCAAGATATAACCTAATTTTTATAAACAATACATAAAAATTTAAATATTCGCCATAGAAGTTCAACCATATACCCTTAGACAAAATAAATGTTTTTCTCCTTTTTTATGACATCAAATTAGTACATAAACGAGGTTTTAGCTAAATCGATTTCCCAAAAAAAGTTCCAAAATTTTGCATGGATTTAATTAAAATTTGGACGGAGAATTTTGTTTTGGAACATGATATGATAATATATGGTTTTATAAATATTTTGAGCTGAGAAATTCATTAAACATATTAATATTGACGAGGGATAATATTTCTGAAGATATGAGCTAATTGTTACAATAAATATATAAAAATTTGAAAATTCGCAAATTTTCAGAGAGCCATAGAAGTTCAACCATACATCATAGGACAAAATGAATGTTTTTTTCGTTTTTTATGACATCAAATTAGTACTTAAAATTTTGAGAGAGCCATAGAACTTCAACCATACATCCTAGGACAAAATAATTTTTTTTTCGTTTTTTATGACATTAAATCAGTACATAAACGAAGTTTTAGCAAAATCGATTTCCCAAATGAAGTTCGAAAATGTTACATCTAATTTGTATGGATTGTTCGGTAAAATTTTGACTGAGACATTTTTTTTGGAACATGGTATGATGATATGTGGTTTTATAGGTATTTTGAGCTGAGAAATGCATTAAACACATTAATATAGACGAGGGATTAATATTTCTCAAGATATGACTACATTTTGATAAAAATACATAAAAATTTGAAAATTCGCGTATTTATAGAGAGCTATAGAAGTTCAACCATAAATCCTAGGACAAAATAAATGTTTTTTTTTTCATTTTTTATTACATCAAATTAGTACATAGACGAAGTTTTAGCAAAATTGGTTTCCCAAAAAAGGTTCGAAATTTTGCATGTAATTTGCATCGACTTTTTTAGGTAAAAATTTGACGGAAAAATTTTTGTTGCAACATGGATTTAATGTGACTTTATAGGTATTTTGAGCTGAGCATTCCTCAGCTTAAACACATTAATATTGACAAGGAGTTAATATTTCTCAAGATATGACTAAATTTTTACAATAAATACATACAAATTTGAAAATTCGCGAAATTTCAGAAAGCCATAGAAGTTAAACCATACATCCTAGGACAAAATAAAAGTTTTTTTCGTTTTTTTTATGACATCAAATTAGTGCATAAACGAGGTTTTAGCAAAATCGATTGCCCAAGAAAAGTTCAAAAATTTAGCATGTAAAATTTTTAGGTAAAAATTTGACGGAAAAATTTTTGTTGCAACATGGTATGATAATATGTGGTTTTATAGGTATTTTGAGCTGAGAAATTCATTAAACACGTTAATATTAACGAGGGATTAATATTTCTCAAGACATGACTAAAATGAAAATTCCCGAATTTTTAGAGTGCCATAGAAGTTCAACCATACATCCTAGGACAAAATAAAAGTTTTTTTAGATTTTTATGACATAAAATTAGGGCATAAACCAAGTTTTAGCAAAATCGATTGCCCAAAAAAAGTTCGAAAATTGTATATTTTTTAGGTAAAAATTTGACTGAGAAATTTTTGTTGGAAAATTGAATAAACACTTTAATTCTAACGAGGGATTAATATTTCTCAAGATATGACCTAATTTTTATAAAAAATACATAAAAATTTAAATATTCGCGAATTTTCAGTGCGCCATAGAAGTTCAACCATATACCCTAGGACAAAAAAATGTTTTTTTCCTTTTTTATGACATCAAATTAGTACATAAACGAGGTTTTAGCAAAATCGATTTTCCAAAAAAAGTTCGAAAATTTTGCATCTAATTTGTATGGATTTTTAGGTAAAATTTTGACGGAACATGGTATGATAACATGTGGTTTTATAGGTATTTTGAGCTGAGAAATGCATTAAACGCATTAATATTGACGAGGGATTAATATTTCTGAAGATACGACCTAATTTTTACAATAAATACATAGAAATTTGAATATTCGCGAATTTTCAGAGAGCCATAGAAGTTCAACCATACATACTAGGGCAAAATAAAAGTTTTTTTCATTTTTTGTGACATCAAATTAGTACATAAATGCTTGAGCAAAATCGATTTCCCAAAGTTTTTTCTAATGCATAAACGAAGTTTTAGCAAAATTGATTTTTCGAAAAAAGTTTGAAAATTTTGCATGGATGTTTTTAAGCAAAATTTAGACGGAGACATTTTTTTGGGACATGGTATGATAATATGTGGTTTTACAGGATTTAGAGCTAAGGTTTTATAGGTAATTTGAGCTGAAAAATTCATTAAACACATTAATATTGACCTGGGATTAATATTTCTCAAGATATGACCAAATCTTTACAGTAAATACATCAAAATTTGAAAATTCGCGAATTTTCATAGAGCCATAGAAGTTCAACCATACATCCTAGGAAAAAATAAATGTTTTTTTTTTCGTTTTTTGTGATACCAAATTAGTACACAAACGAAGTTTTAGCAAAATCGATTTCTCGAAAAAAGTTTGAAAATTTTGCATGGATTTGTTTAGGTAAAATATTGTGGAAGAAATTTTTTTTGGAACATGGAATGATAATATGTGGTTTTACATGTATTTTGAGCTGAGAAATTCATTAAAAACATTAATATTGACCAGGGATTATTATTTCTCAAGATATGACTAAATTTTTACAATAAATACGCAAAATTTAAAAATTCGCGAATTTTCAGAGGGCCATAGAAGTTCAACCATACATCCTAGGACAAAATAAATATTTTTTTCGTTTGTTTGCGATATCAAATTAGAACATAAACGAAGTTTTAGCAAAATCGATTTCCCAATAAAAGTTCGAAAATTGTGGATTTTTTAGGTAAAAATTTGACTGAGAAATTTTCGTTGGAACATGGTATGATAATATGTTGTTTTATAGGTATTTTGAGCTTAAAAATTTAATAAACACTTTAATACTAACGAGGGATTAATATTTCTCAAGGTATGACCTAATTTGTATAAAAAATACATAAAAATTTAAATATTCGCGAATTTTCAGTTAGTTAATATTATTAATAAAGTTAAATATAAATTTAAAAATTCGCGAAATTTCAGAGAGCCATAGAAGTTAAACCATACATCCTAGGACAAAATAAAAGTTTTTCGTATTTTCATGACATCAAATTAGTGCACAAACGAAGTTTTAGCAAAATCGATTGCCCAAGTAAAGTTCAAAAATTTTGCATGGATTTTTTTAGGTAAAAATTTAAAGGAGAATGATGATTTGTGGTTTTATAGGTATTTTGAGCTGAGAAATGCATTAAACGCATTAATATTGACGAAGGATTAATATTTCTGAAGATATGACCTAATTTTTACAATAAATACATAGAAATTTGAAAATTCGCGAATTTTCAGAGAGCCATAGAAGTTCAACCATACATACTAGGGCAAAATAAAAGTTTTTTCATTTTTTGTGACATCAAATTAGTACATAAACGAAGCTTGAGCAAAATTGATTTCCCAAAGTTTTTTCTAGGTAAAATTTTGAGAACATGTTATGATAATATGTGGTTTTATAGGTATTTTGAGCTGAGAAATTCATTAAACACATTAATATTGACGAGGGATTAATATTCCTGAAGATAAAACCTAATTTTTACAATAAATCCATACAAATTTGAAAATTCGCGAATTTTCAGAGAGCCATAGAGGTTCAACCATACATCATAGGACGAAATAAACGTTTTTTTCGTTTTTTTATGACATACAATTAGTACATAAACGAAGTTTTAGCAAAATCGATTTCCCAAAAAAAGTTCTAAAATTTGGCATGTATTTTGTACGGATTTTTCTAGGTAAAATTTTAAGGAAAAAATTTTTTTGGGGCATGGTATAATAATATGTGGTTTTATAGGTATTTTGAGCTGAGAAATTTATTAAACACATTAATATTGACGAGGGATTAATATTTCTCAAGATACGACTACATATTTATAAAAATATATAAAAATTTGAAAATTCGCGAATTTATAGAGAGCTATAGGAGTCCAACCATACATCCTAGGACAAAATAAGTGTTTACATTTCCCAAACAAAATTTGAAGATCTTGCGCGTAAATGTATGGATTTTTTTAGGTAAAAATTTAAAGGAGAAGTTGTTGGAACATTTAACTAAAAAACTAAATTTTTACAATAAATACATACAAATTTGAAAATTCGCGAATTTTCAGAGAGCCATAGAAGTTCAACCATACATCCTAGGACAAAATAATTTTTTTTTCGTTTTTTATGACATTAAATCAGTACAAAAACGAGGTTTTAGCAAAATCGATTTCCCAAAGTTCGAAAATTTAGTATGGATTTTTCTAGGTAAAAATTTGACGGATAAATTTTTGTTGGAACATGTTATGATAATATATGGTTTTATAGGTATTTTGACCTGATAAATTCATTAAACTCATTAATATTAACGTGGGATTAATATTTCTCAAGATATGACTAAATTTGTACAATAAATACATCCTAGGGCAAAAAAAAGTTTTTTCGTTTTTTATGACATCAAATTAGTACATAAACGAAGCTTTAGCAAAATCGATTTCCCAAAGTTCGAAAATTTAGTATGGATTTTTCTAAGCACGAGAACAAGCTATAATAATATGTGATTTTATAGGTATTTTGAGCTGAGAAATTCATTAAACAAATTAATTTTGACGAGCGATTAATATTTCTGAGGATATGACCTAATTTTTACAATAAATACATACAAATTGGAAAATTTGCGAATTTTCAGAGAGCCATAGGAGTTCAACCATACATCATAAGACAAAATAAATATTTTTTTCGTTTTTTATGACATCAAATTAGTACATAAACGAAGTTTTAGGGTTTTATAGGTATTTTGAGCTGAGAAATGCATTAAACATATTAATATTAACGAGGGATTAATATTTCTGAAAATATGACCTAATCTTTACAATAAATACATAAAAATTTGAGAATTCGCTAATTTTCAGAGAGCAATAGAAGTTCAATTAAATATCATAGGACAAAATTAATGTTTTTTTCGTTTTTTATTACATCAAATTAGTATATAAACGTGGATTTATCAAAATCGATATCCCAAAAAAGTTCGAAAATTTGGCATGTATTTTATACGGATTTTTCTAGGTAAAATTGTGACGAAACAATTTTTTTGGAACTTGGTATAAAAATATGTGGTTTTATAGGTATTTCGAGATGCGAAATTCATTAACACACATTAATAATAACGAGGGATTAATATTTTTTAAGATATGACTACATTTTTATAAAAATACACAAAAATTTGAAAATTCGCGAATTTATAGAGAGCTATAGAAGTTCAACCATACATCCTAGCACAAAATAAACGTTTTTTTTTTGTTTTTTATTACTTCAAATTAGTACATAAGCGAAGTTTTAGCAAAATCGTTTTCCCAAACAAAGCTCGAGGAATTGTATGGATTTTTTTAGGTAAAAATTTAAAGAAGTTGTTGGAACATGGTATGATGATATGTGATTTTATAGGTATTTTAAGCTGAATTGATTAAACACATTAATATTGAGAAGGATATGACTAAATTTTTACATATATACATACAAATTTAAAAATTTGCGAATTTTCAGAGAGCCATAAAAGTTCAACCATACATACTACGCCAAATAAAAGTTTTTTTCATTTTTTTTGATGTTAAATTAGTAAATAAACATGGAACATGTTATGATAGTATGTGGTTTTATAGGTATTTTAAGCTGAGAAATTCATTAAAGTCATTAATATTGACGTTGGATTAAATTTCTCAAGATATGACTAAACTTTTAAAATAAATACATCAAAATCTGAAAATTCGCGAATTTTCAGAGGGCCATAGAAGTTCAACCTCCTAGGACAAAATAAATATTTTTTTCGTTTTTTTGTGATACCAAATTAGTACATAAACGAAGTTTTAGCAAAATCGGTTTCTCGAAAAAAGTTTGAAAATGTTGCAATGTATGGATTTTTTTAGGTAAAATATTGTGGAACAATTTTTTTTGGAACATGGTATGATAATATGTGGTTTTACATGTATTTTGAGCTGAGAAATTCATTAAACACATTAATATTAATTTCTCAAGATATGACTAAATTTTTACAATAAATACATCAAAATCTGAATATTCGCGAATTTTCAGAGAGCCATAGAAGTTCAACCATACATACTAGGACAAAATAAATGTATTTTTTGTTTTATGTGATATCTATTTAGTACATAAACGAAGTTTTAGCAAAATCGATTTCCCAAAAAAAGTTTGAAAATTTTGCATGTAAAATGGAGTTTTTTAAGTAAAATATGGTGTAAAAAATTTTTTTTGGAACATGGTATGATAATATGTGGTTTTATAGGTATTTTGAGCTCAGAAATTCTTTAAACACGTTAATATTAACGAGGGAATATTATTTCTCAAGATATGACTAAATTTTTATAATAAATAATTAAAAATTTGAAAATTCGCGAATTTTCAGAGAGCCATAGAAGTTCAACCATACATCCTAGGACAAAATAAATGTTTTTTTCTTTTGTTTGCGATATTAAATTAGAACATAAATGAAGTTTTAGCAAAATCGATTTCCCAATAAAAGTTCGAAAATTGTGGATTTTTTAGGTAAAAATTTGACTGAGAAATTTTTGTTGGAACATGGTATGATAATATGTTTTTTTATTCTAGGTATTTTGAGCTTAAAAATTGAATAAACACTTTAATACTAACGAGGGATTAATATTTCTCAAGATATGACCTAATTTTTACAAAAAATACATAAAAATTTAAATATTCGCGAATTTTCAGTGCGCCATAGAAGTTCAACCATATACCCTAGGACAAAAAAAATGTTTTTTTCCTTTTTTATGACATCAAATTAGTACATAAACGAGGTTTTAGCTAAATCGATTTCCCAAAAAAAGTTCCAAAATTTTGCATGGATTTAATTAAAATTTGGACGTAGAATTTTGTTTTGGAACATGGTATGATAATATATGGTTTTATAAATATTTTCAGCTGAGAAATTCATTAAACACATTAATATTGACGAGGGATTAATATTTCTGAAGATATGAGCTAATTGTTACAATAAATACATAAAAATTTGAAAATTCGCAAACTTTCAGAGAGCCATAGAAGTTCAACCATACATCATGGGACAAAATAAATGTTTTTTTCGTTTTTTATGACATCAAATTAGTGCTTAAAATTTTGAGAGAGCCATAGAACTTCAACCATGCATCCTAGGACAAAATAATTTTTTTTTCGTTTTTTATGACATTAAATCAGTACATAAACGATGTTTTAGCAAAATCGATTTCCCAAATGAAGTTCGAAAATGTTACATCTAATTTGTATGGATTGTTCGGTAAAATTTTGAGACATTTTTTTTGGAACATGGTATGATAATATGTGGTTTTATAGGTATTTTGAGCTGAGAAATGCCTTAAACACATTAATATAGACGAGGGATTAATATTTCTCAAGATATGACTACATTTTTATAAAAATACATAAAAATTTGAAAATTCGCGTATTTATAGAGAGCGTTAGAAGTTCAACCGTACATCCTAGGACAAAATAAATTTTTTTTTTTCATTTTTTTATTACATCAAATTAGTACATAAACGAAGTTTAGGAAAATCGGTTTCCCAAAAAAGGTTCGAAAATTTTGCATGTAATTTGAATGGACTTTTTTAGGTAAAAATTTGACGGAAAAATTTTTGTTGCAACATGGATTTAATGTGACTTTATAGGTATTTTGAGCTGAGGAATGCATTAAACACATTAATATTGACAAGGGGTTAATATATCTCAAGATATGACTAAATTTTTACAATAAATACATACAAATTAAAAAATTCGCGAAATTTCAGAGAGCCATAGAAATTCAATCATATATCCTAGTAAAGAAATTTTTTTTTTTTCATTTTTTATTACATCAAATTAGTACATAAACGTAGTTTTAGCAAAATCGATATCCCAAAAAAAGTTCGAAAATTTGGCATGGTGCGGATGTATTGATTTTTCTAGGTAAAATTTTGACGAAAAAACTTTTTTGGAACAGGGTGTAACAATATGTGGTTTTATAGGTATTTTGAGCTGAGAAATTCATTAAACACATTAATATTGACGAGGGATTAATATTTCTCAAGATATGACTACATTTTTATAAAAATACATAAAAATTTGAAAATTCGCCAATTTATAGAGAGCTATAGGAGTTCAATCATACATCCTAGGACAAAATAAGTGTTTTTTTCGTTTTTTCTGACATCAAATTAGTACATAAACCAAGCTTTAGATTTCCCAAAGTTCGAAAATTTAGTATGGATTTTTCTAGGTAAAAATTTGACGGAGAAATATTTGTTGGAACTTGTTATGATAATATATGGTTTTATAGGTATGTTGACTTGAGAAATTGATTAAACACAATAATTTTGACAAGCAATTAATAATTCTCAAGATATGACTAAATTTTTGCAATAAATACATACAAATTTTAAAATTCGCGAATTTTCAGAGAGCTATAGTGTTCAACCATACATCCTAGGACAAAATAAATATTTTTTTCGTTTTTTTATGATATCAATTTAGTACAGAAACGAAGTTTTACCTAAATTGATTTCTCGAAAATAGTTTGAAAATTTGCAAATTTTGACGGAGAAATATTTTTTGAAACATGGTATGATCATATGTGGTTTTACAGGTATTTAGAGCTAAGAAATTTATTAAACACATTAATATTAACCAGGGATTAATATTCCTCAAGATATGACCAAATTTTTACAATAAATACATCAAAATTTGAAAAATACACGGATTTTCAGAGAGCCATAGAAGTTCAACCATACATCGTAGGACAAAATAAATGTATTTTTCGTTTTTTGTGATATCAAATTAGTACATAAACGAAGTTTTAGCAAAATCGATTTCTCGAAAATAGTTTGAAAATTTTGCATGTAAATATGTAAATTTTTTTAGGTAAAATATTGTTTAAGAATTTTTTTTTGGAACATGGTATGATAATAAGTGGTTTTACAGGTATTTTCAGCTGAGAAATTCATTAAACACATTATNATTGACCAGGGATTAATATTTCTCAAGATATGACTAAATTTTTACAATAAATACATCAAAATCTGAAATATCAAATTAGTACATAAAAGAAGTTTTAGCTAAATCGATTTCCCAAAAAAAAATCGAAAATTGTGGATCTTTTAGTTAACTTGACTGAGAAATTTTTGTTGGAACATGGTATGATAATATGTTTTTTTATTTTAGGTATTTTGAGCTTAAAAATTGAATAAACACTTTAATACTGACGAGGGATTATAATTTCTCAAGATATGACCTAATTTTTACAAAAAATACATACAAATTTAAATATTCGCGAATTTTCAGAGAACCATAGAATAAACAAAAAAACGAAAAAAACATTTATTTTGTCCTTGGATATATGGTTGATATCCTAGGACAAAATAAATAGTCCTAGCGGTACAAGGCTATTCTCAAGATTATACTGCACTTTATGATACAAGCAAGCCGCTTTGCACAGGTGTTCTAGGGACCAAATAGAATGATTTTACCCGTAGTTCTTAAAATTTTATCCCTTAGGATTCCGATTTTGAGGGGGAGGGAGTGAATTTACGAATAAAATATTAAAATACGTAAATAAGCCCAATAATGCATTTTTAGAGTTGCCACAGCATTATTTTGACCTCGTCAAGGTAATGACAACTTCATATTTCGCGTACATGAACCAAAAATCCAGCTATGCCGCCATTTTTAAAAATGGCTCTGAAAATATAACACTTTTTGTCAACCCCGAATGTTCATGTGTTGGGTATCATTTGACAGGTTTTTAAGGTCGCTGAACACGTCTGTAATATCAGAAATACGATTAAACGCACCCTACGGCCGTTATTATATAAGAAATGTTATCTACGACTGATATTGCAGGAAAATCGGGTAGCTGCAAAACTGTATATCACACCTAATTTAAGTTCTTATAGTCCTAATATTCGCAAAAATCTGCATTGTTTGCAAAAGTTTGCATTGTTCTTTTCCAACCTTTCGCAACTGTAATGAAATGTAAAAAGAACTAGCAACATCGCTCTTTAGACGCTAGTGGTCCGTGGCCGTGGTGTGGTACTGTGGTCCGACAGTCTGGAGTTTCTGCGGCCGAAGTAAGGTCGTTGCTCTATTTAATTACGTGTTGTCGGTTATTTTCTACGCGTTTTTTAAGATTGAAATCAACGTGTTCAGTTTTAGTTCATTTATATAAGGTAAGTTCTTTTTGTAATCGTACCGTACGAGCAATAGATGTATGTTGAAGTGGTGTTGGTTTAATCAAAAGTAGTTGCGTGGGAATATCTGGGGTCTGGGGTTTGTTGGGTTTGTAAACCTTTTGTGTACAATAATTTACACAGGAATAATAATTGGGGTATTACTATGTATTCTATTAACCACATTTTAGAAAAATAATATTGCCTGGTTATAATTGTGTCCTTTTAATTCAGTCGTTTTAATATAAAATGAAGTTTGTGATTTTATAGCTAAAATTCAAAAATGTAAATTAAATTGAATTTTGAATCTTTTAAATATTAATATTATAGAGAGCTGGCCATTCGAACTGCATAATTTTCGAACAGTATAATATAAGGATATTGAGCAACCCAACATCGCAACCCTCGTTTCAATTAACCATGCCGATTTTAAAATATCGCATTTTAAAATTACCCCAAAAAATTACCTTATGCAGTTCGAATGACCAGCACTTTATATTATGCTGCCCCTCTTGATAATCTCCCTTCTCCTCCCTTACACTGGAATTTGTGTTGTATTTGCCAGATAGGTGGTGGTGTTTTAACTTGTCCCTTAAATAATCCGGTGGTGGCGAGAAGAAGTTTGGGCTATGCATCCCTTGCGTCAAACCTGGAAAAGCTGAAGAAATTCAAGTACAGACTTCCCTGTGGGTTTGACGTGAACACTTTAGATGAAGGTGACGGAATACTTGCCTCTTTTTTGAAAAATAGTGCGAAATGGCACAAAAATTGCACTTTGAAATTTTTAAATCCAAAATTTGACGAACTTCTTGTTCAAATATCATCTGTGAAAATGCAAGGGGAGGATGCTGGTGGCCACCGTGGCACTAGATCAGGTAAAGCACAAATTAAAACCAAAGACGCTATATGTTTTTTGTGTAATGGTCCGGAGACGTGGAAAAAGCCTCTAAGACGATGCGAAACCAAAGACTTGCATAAAAACGTAAAGCGCTGTGCTCAGATCCTGAATGATACAAACCTCTTAGCGCTGTTGGAAGTGAGTGGTGACCTGGTGGCACAAGAAGCCAAATATCACTGTCTTTGTTTGACTCAGCTGTACAATCGTAGTCGCCGAGCCCACTGCACCAGTGAGGGTGAACAGAATGATGTTCTGGGCGAAGGTATTGCTTTCGCAGACCTTCTCATCTTCATACAAAACAAAATATCAATTTCTTAAAAATATGTGTTCCGCATGGGAGAATTAACGAAAATATATTCAACACGAGTTGCTCAGTTGCGAGGAGTCTCTGCGACTGACATGTCTACGGAGCACACTACGCGCTTAAGAGAGAAAATTTTGTCACACTTTCCCAATCTGAAGGCAGAGAAGTCAGGCAAAGAGTACATCCTTTTTGCTCATGGTGTGAATATTTTAAAAAACATGGTTGACGAAGACCAGGATGAGGATGCACTTGCGTTTCACCGTTTTGTCCTCAATTTGAGGAGATGTATGTCAAATGCTCCAATATCTTTTAAAGGTGATTTTCAAGAGAAATGCGAGGAGAAGTCCATTGCAGGGCCATTACTAGCTGCCGTATGCACACTACTGTATGGATCTTCCTCGATACCTGAATGTGGTGCCACAAAACCAGCTATCACAATATGTCAGCTCATTATGATTAATCAGCTTTCAAGTACGCCTACTGGTGAAGTGGTGCGACACAAGAAACGGTTTGAACCCCCGCTGCCTCTTTACATGGGTCTGTCTTGCTATGGAAGAAGCAGGGATAAGGAATGGATCGACACAATGCACCGTAGAGGAGTGAGCGTGTCTTCCAACCGCGTGACTGAAGTCACCTCGCAACTGTGCCGAATGGTTGTACAGAGAGCAAAGGAAGAGGGAGTAGTATGCCCGTCGCCCCTAAAAAAAGGTCTATTCACAGTGGCAGCACTGGATAACATTGACCACAAGACGACCAGCAGTACAAGTCAGGGTGAGTTTCATGGCACAGGCATCTCCGTATTTCAGTGTCCAATGAAAGGCGACGAGGGGGAGGGCAGGACCTTCCAGACGTCCTTCGCTGACGTGGCGAATGATGGAGAACGAAGTGTTCCTGATCTTCCTGATTTTTACGCAGGAGTTCCAGACTGTGTCTTGCCGAACAAACAGCCTCTAAGTACAGGATGCAGTGCCGAGATCAGTGGTCTTTTGTTATCTGCAGGTAAGCTTTCTCCTTACAGTAGAATCGTTTAACCACCCCTATTATCCCAGTACTAATACAATCATTTTAATTGTAGTTTCTAGTGTACAACAGTGGCGAGAAGAAGAGCCATGGCTAAGGCACATTCAGGAGAACCTTTCTGATTCCATATCGGATGCCATATCCGACGTGTCATGGTCCGCCTATCATGCTAGTAGAGAGGGAGAGAGCTCTGCTATGCCAGCCGTAAGCAGTCTCCTTCCTCTTTTCCATGAGAAGTCCACATCTCCCGCGATGATAAAGCATGGCATGGACATTATTCGTGGCATTACCAGTTATTTGGCTAAGAAGCAAGTACCTGTCATGTGCGTTGACCAGCCCCTTTTTGCTCTCGCGAAGACCATCCAGTGGAATTGGCCCCAAGTATATGGCGAGGACAAGTTTGTTACCTTACTCGGGCCGTTACACATTGAAATGTCATTCATGCGAACAATAGGACAATTCATGGAAGGTTGCGGCTGGGTTTCTATCGCAGCAAATTCTGGAATTATAAATGCCGGCACTGCAGAGGCTCTTTTGAAGGTACTAGTAGTACAGTATATAGAATGATCTTGGTTATAGTCTCTGCAAATATATATGTATATATATTGCGTGAAGGTAGACTATTTGTCTAATAATAGCCCTACTTGTCAAGGTGGCTATTATTAGACAAATAATTTACCCTCACTGACCCCTGCTAGTGCTCTTGGCTAAGACTCGGGCCCTGGCAGTAGCAAAACACCACAAATAAATGTGTAAATTAAAAAAATATATGTATGTATTAATCTTTTCACTTTCTATTGCAGGTGACCCATGTGAAAAGAGCTAGAGAAATTCACCAGGTCACTGCTGCAGTGCTTCACACTCTACTGCAGGAAGAATATGCTCGAGAACAACCTGGGACATCCCTGGATGACTGGATCACAGAGAGAGCAAAGAGTTCCCCAACATTCTTCTACTGGCTTACAGTCCTAAATCTGGAAATACTGCTCCTCACTTTTGTTCGCGCAATTAGGCAAGGACTCTTCAACATATTTAAAGAATGTCTTAAACGTATGCTACCATGGTATTTCCTTTTGGATCATCACAACTATGCACGATGGCTTACCGTACATTTAAAGGACCTGGAGGAACTGCCAGAGAAAGCACCTGTTGTTCACCAGGAATTTAGTCTGGTAGGTTTTTATTTAAGTGCTGTTGTCAGATTTCATGAAAATTCCGTTCATTGTTGGTAAATTTGTCGTACGTAAAACGACCAGGCCATTTTCAGCATTGGGAATAGATCATGCGCACGAACAGCATAACGCCGTTGTGAAGGGTAGCGGTGGCGCAATAGGATTAACACAAGATCCATCAGCTCTAAGGCGATGGACTATCGGCGGGCCTGAAGTGAGCAGGCTCCTAGAAGATTTTGAATCTCATAGCGACACAGGTGCCGAAATCAAGAACAGTCATCATGAGCAGACAAAATCCTACCAGGAAAAGTTCTTTGGAAAGTGCGCAGCGCTTAGAGACAGTTTCTTGGAGTGTGAAAATCCATTTAGTGTAGCAGGAAAGGAACTCATAGTCTTGGATACGCGGGTAGTTATTCACGAAGAGGGTGTTTGTGCTCTGTATGCAGGAGAAGAGAAAGGCTTTTCTCGATACAGCGATTTTGTGACGGAAAGACTTGTAAATAAATCAAAACCCATACAAGATCCAATTAAAAAGTGCCAAACTAAAATTTTTGCGGCCAAGAAAAAAACCGCTCAAAACAACTCGGTTGTCAAAGCTCTGAAATCTGATGTGCAGCTTTTCTCCAGGATGTTCATAGTCAGCACTGCTCGAGATCTAAATCTAAACAGTTTTTTTGCTCATGAAAACCAGATGTGCCCTCCATCACTGTCGCAAAACGGAAGTATGAGAAGTGGAGACAAAGCCCAACTTGTGCAACTCCTTGAGAAACTAGCTCCTCAAACAACAGCTCCAGATGTTTGTGACGGATTGGTATTCGATGGTGCTGTTCCACACAATGGTCCACACTGTTAAGCCACGTTCTGGCATGAAGAGTTTTAAGGACTATGTCGAGCAGCTGCAGCACCACATTAAAAATTTTGCCAAACATGTAGGAGCGAAGCGTGTTGACATTGCATGGGACATGTATTCGAAAACAAGCCTTAAAAGCGCTGTGCGCGACAGCAGAGGTTCTGGTGTTCGTCGTCAGGATCTCCCAACCAAAGGTAAGGTCAACATCAGCTTTTTTCCTTATAATATGTAAAGCAACTTTTTTCTAGGTACCTTGCCGAGTAATTGGGATGATTACCTCCGTAATGACATGAACAAAGTGGAATTATTTCGTTACCTAGGCCATGCTCTCCTGAACAGTTTTGATGATATTTACATTGTGACAAATGTAAGCGACAAATTATTATCTTCAAATCTTTGTCCGATGTTTCATGTACCCACATGGAGGAAGCAGATGGCCGCCTTATTCTTCATACCAAGGACATGGTGGTGCACGGTGCTAAACGTGTGGTGATTCGGAGCAGTGACACTGATGTCCTAGTCCTGGCAGTTTCTTTCTTCTTCGAAATGAAAGAGAAGGGACTTAGGGAATTGTTTATTCTCTTTGGATCTGGGCTTCATCGTCGATACATCAGTATCCATGCCATTGCAGAAGGTCTAGGAGAAACAAAATCAGTCGCCTTGAGAGGTTTTCATGCATTTACTGGTTGCGATACGGTGTCTTTCTTTGCAGGCAAAGAACTGGCGTGGACTGCATGGCAGGACGAAACAGCCACGGTTGCATTCGGCAGGCTTGCCTGGCCATTGGCAAACGAACCAGACGAAGACCTCATGCAAGCTCTGGAAAAATACATAGTTGCGTTGTACGGTGTACGGGATGGGACTTGTGATGGTGTGGATCAGGCGCGGAAACATTTATTTGCTACGCAGAATAAGCACGTGGCCGCAATTCCTCCAACACGAGGTGCACTTATTCAACACACCAAGCGCTCTGCATACCAGGCAGGACACATCTGGGGCAGATCTACTGAGGAGAGATTAGATTGTCCTCCTTCACCAGCAATGTGGGGCTGGACCAAGGAGAAGGATGAATGGAAACCTCTCTGGACACTTCTTCCAGAGATCTGGTCTGCATGTAGGGCCTTGGACAAGTGTAGCTGCACTAAGGGCTGCGAGACACAAAGATGTAGTTGTCGCCGGTACCAGCTACCCTGCACCTTAGCATGCAAAAATTGCAAAGGCGAATGTTCTAACCAGAGGTTTGTAAACATGATCAATATTCTTCGAAAATAATGTGAATTAATGAGTAACGCTTAACGTATCATTTTACAGTTTTTTTCTATTTTCAGCTGCAAGTACAGTGGACCAGAGGCAGAAACTGATGTGGAGAAAGTGTAAATTTTCTCCTCAAATAAAAAATTACTATTTGAATATACCGAGGGTAGTAAAAAAAATATTAATATATGTTTCAATTGACAATACAGTCGAATTCTTAATGCCATCATTAGCTTAAACAGAGATTTAGGGACATTAGTTTTGAACGTACATCTATAAGATGTGTTAAATCGTATTTTTGATGTTACAGACGTGTTCAGCGACCTCAAAAACCTATAAAATGATACCCAACACATGAACATTCAAAATTGTCAAGAAGTGTTGTATTTTCAACAGCCATTTTATAAAATGGCGGCTCACCCCGACTTCCGATAGTTGTTCACGAACTTTCACCTTGACAAATGCCTTTATGAAGTTATAATAGTAAGGTAGCAAGTCCAAACACGCCTTTCTAAGTTTATTTAGGCATTTTGAAATTTTACTTTTGAAATCTACCCCCTCCCCTTCAAAATCCGAATCCTAAGGGATGAAATTTTAGGAACTACGGGTCAAATTATTCTATTAGGTTTATACAACACCTGTGCCAAGCCGTTTGCTTGTATCATAAAGTGCAGTATATTTTGGCGTGCCGCCTGCACTAAAATGTTTTTTTCGTTTTTTATGACATCAAATTAGAACACAAACGAGGTTTAAGCAAAATCGATTTCCCAAAAAAAGTTCGAAAACTTTGCATGTGTTTAATAGATTTTTTTAGGTAAAACTTGCACGAAGAATTTTTTTTGGAACATGGTATGATAATATGTGGTTTTATAGGTATTTTGAGCTGAGAAATTCATTAAAGACGTTAATATGGACGAGGGATTAACATTTCTGAAGATATGACCTAATTTTTAAGATAAATACATACAAATTTGAAAATTCGCGAATTTATAGAGAGCTGTAGAAGTTCAACCGTACATCCTCGGACAAAATAAATGGTTTTTTCGTTTTTTATTACACCAAATTAGTACATCAGCGAAGTTTTAGCAAAATCGATTTCTCAAACAAAGTTCGAAGATTTGGCATGTATTTCGTACAGATTTTTTTAGGTAAAATTTTGATGAAAAAAATTTTTTGGAACATGGTACAATAATATGTGGTTTTATAGGTATTTTGAGCTGAGAAATTTATTGAACACATTAATATTGACAAGGGATTAATATTCCTCAAGATATGATTACATTTTTACAATAAATACATACAAATTTTAAAATTCGCGAATTTTCAGAGAGCCATAAAAGTTCAACCATACATCCTAGGGCAAAATAAAGTCGATTTTCCAAAGTTCGAAAATTTAGTATGGATTTTTCTAGGTAAAAATTTGACGGAGAAATTTTTGTTGGAAAATGTTATGATAAAATATGGTTTTATAGCTATTTTGACCTTAGAAATTCATTAAACTTGTTAATATTGACGTGGGATTAATATTTCTGAAGATATGACTAAATTTTTACAATAAATGCGTCAGTATTTGAAAATTCGCGAATTTTCAGAAAGCCATAGAATTTCAACCATACCTCCTAGGACAAAATAAATGTGTTTTTTGGTTTTTTGTGTTATCAAATTAGTACATTACCGAAGTTTTAGCAAAATCGATTTCCCAAAAAAAGTTCGAAAATTGTGGATTTTTAGGTAAAAATTTGACTGAGAAATTTTTGTTGTAACATGGTATGATAATATGTTATTTTACAGATATTTTGAGCTTAAAAATTAAATAAACACTTTAATACTGACGAGGGATTAATATATCTCAAGATATGACCTAATTTTTACAAAAAATACATACAAATTTAAATATTCGCGAATTTTCAGAGAGCCATAGAAGTTCAACCATATATCCTAGGACAAAATAAATGTTTTCTTCGTTTTTTATGACTTCAAATTAGTACATAAACGAGGTTTTAGCAAAATCGATTTCCCAAAAAAAGTTCGAAAATCTTGCATTAAATGTATGGATTTTTTTAGGTAAAACTTGGACGGAGAAATTTTTTTTGGGACATCATATGATAATATGTGTTTTTATAGGTATTTTGAGCTGAGAAATGCATTAAACACATTAATATTGACGAGGGATTAATATTTCTCAAGATATGACACAATTTTCATAATAAATACAAGCAATTTGAAAATTCGCGAATTTTCAGCGAGCCATAGAAGTTCAACCATACATCCTAGGACAAAATAAAAGTTTTTTTCGTTTTCTAGTTTTAGTTTTTAAAATTAGTGCATAAACGAAGTTTTAGCAAGATCGATTTCCCAAATAAATTCGAAAATTTTGCATCTAATTTGTATGGATTTTTAAGTAAAATTTTGACGGAACATGTTATGACAACACGTGGTTTTATAGGTATTTTGAGCTGAGAAATGCATTAAACGCATTAATATTGACGAGGGATTAATATTTCTGAAGATATGACCTAATTTTTACAATAAATACATAGAAATTTGAAAATTCGCGAATTTTCAGAGAGCCATAGAAGTTCAACCATACATACTATGGCAAAATAAAAGTTTTTTTAATTTTTTATGACATCAAATTAGTACATAAACGAAGCTTGAGCAAAATCGATTTCCCAAAGCTTTTTCTAGGTAAAAATTTGACGGAGAAATTTTTGTTAGAACATGTTATGATAATATGTGGTTTTATAAGTTTTTTGAGTTGAGAAATTCATTAAACACATTAATATTGACCATTGATTAATATTTTTCAAGATATGACTAAATTTTTACAAAAAATACATGAAAATCTGAAAATTCGCGAATTTTCAGAGGGCCATAGAAGTTTAATCATACATCCTGGGACAAAATAAATGTTTTTTTGGTTTTTTGTGATATCAAATGAAATCGATTTCCCAAAAAAAGTTCGAAAATTATGGATTTTTTAGGTAAAAATTTGACTAGGAAATTTTTGTTGATGTATGATAATATGTTGTTTATAGATATTTTGAGCTTAAAAATTGAATAAATACTTTAATACTGACTAGGGATTAATATTTCTCAAGATATGATCTAATTTTTACAAAAAATACATAAGGATTTTTCTAGGTAAAAATTTGACGGATAAACTTTTGTTGGAACATGTTATGATAATATATGGTTTTATAGGTATTTTGACCTGATAAATTCATTAAACTCATTAATATTAACGTGGGATTGATATTTCTCAAGATATGACTAAATTTGTACAATAAATACATCCTATGGCAAAAAAAAGTTTTTTCGTTTTTATGACATCAAATTAGTACATAAACGACGCTTTAGCAAAATCGATTTCCCAAAGTTCGAAAATTTAGTACGGATTTTTCTAGGTAAAAATATGACGGAGAAATTTTTGTTGGAACATGTTATGATAATATATGGTTTTATAGGTATTTTGACCTGAGAAATTCATTAAACTAATTAATATTGACGTGGGATTAATATTTCTCAAGATATGACGAAATTTTTACAATAAATACGTACAAGTTTAAAAATTCGCGAATAGAAGCCATACAAGTTCAACCATACATCCTAGGACAAAATATTTTTTTTTTGTTTTTTATGACACTAAATCAGTATAAAAACGAGGTTTTAGCAAAATCGATTTCCCAAAAAAAGTTCGAAAATTTTGCATGGATTTTTTTAGGTAAAAATTTGACGGAAACATTATTGTTGCAACATGGTATGATAATATGTGGTTTTATAGGTATTTTAAGCTGAGAAATTCATTAAACACATTAATATTCAGGAGGAATTTATATTTCTCCAGATATGACTAAATTTTGACAATAAATACATACAAATTTGAAAATTCGCGAATTTTCAGACGGCCATAAAAGTTCAACCATACATTCTAGGACAAAATAAATGTTTTTTTCGTTTCTTGTGATATCAAATTAGTACATACACGAAGTTTTAGCAAAATCGATTTCTCGAAAAAAGTGTGAAAATTTTGCATGGAAATGTATGGATTTTTTTAATGTAAAATATTGTGGAAGAAATTTTTTTTGGAGCATGGTATGATAATATGTGGTTTTACAGGTATTTTGAGCTGAAAAATTCATTAAACACATTAATATTGACCAGGGATTAATATTTCTCAAGATATGACTAAATTTTCACAATAAATACATCAAAATCTGAAAATTCGCGAATTTTCAGAAAGCCATAGAAGTTCAACCATACATCCTAGGACAAAATAAATGTTTTTTTTTTCGTTTTTTGTGATATCAAATTAGTACATAACCGAAGTTTTAACAAATTTCCCAAAAATAGTTCGAAAATTATTTTTTAGGTAAAAATTTGACTGTAAAATTTTTGTTGGAACATGGTATGATAGTATGTTGTTTTATAGGTATTTTGAGCTTAAAAATTGAATAAACACTTTAATACTAACGAGGGAATAATATTTCTCAAGATATGATCTAATTAGAAGTTCAACCATATATCCTAGGACAGTATGATATGATAGTATGTTGTTTTATAGGTATTTTGAGCTTAAAAATTGGATTGGATAAATACTTTAATACTGACGAGGGATTAATATTTCTCAAGACATGACCTAATTTTTACAAAAAATACATAAAAATTTAAATATTCGCGAATTTTCAGAGAGCCATAGAAGTTCAACCATATATCCTAGGAGAAAATAAATGATTTTTTCGTTTTATATGACATCAAAATAGTACATAAACGAGGTTTTAGCAAAATCGATTTCCCAAAAAAAGTTCGAAAATTTTGTATAGATTTTTTTAGGTAAAATTTGGACGGAGAAATTTTTTTTGGAACAAGTTATGATAATATGTGGTTTTATAGGTATTTTGAGTTGAGAAATTCATTAAACACATTAATTTTGACGAGCGATTAATATTTCTGAGGATATGACCTAATTTTTACAATAAATACATACAAATTTGAAAATTTGCGAATTTTTAGAGAGCCATAGAAGTTCAACCATACATCATAGGACAAAATAAATGTTTTTTTCGTTTTTCATGACATCAAAATAGTACATAAACGAAGTTTTAGGGTTTTATAGGTATTTTGAGCCGAGAAATGCATTAAACCCATTAATATTAACGAGGGCGAATTTTCAGAGAGCCATAGAAGTTCAACCATACATCATAGGACAAAATAAATGTTTTTTTTTTCATTTTATATGACATCAAATTAGTACATAAAATTTTCAGAGAGCCATAGAAGTTCAACCATACATCCTAGGGCAAAATAATTTTTTCTTCGTTTTTTATGACATTAAATCAATCGTTTTCCCAAACAAAGTTCGAAGAATTGTATAGATTTTTTTAGGTAAAAATTTAAGGAAGTTGTTGGAACATAGTATGATGATATGTGATTTTATAGGTATTTTAAGCTGAATTGATTAAACACATTAATATTGAGAAGGATATGACTAAATTTTTACATATATACATACAAATTTAAAAATTTGCGAATTTTCAGAGAGCCATAAAAGTTTAACCATACATACTACGGCAAAATAAATTTTTTTCATTTTTTATGACATCAAATTAGTGCATAAACGAAGCTTTAGCAAAATCGATTTCCCAAAGTTTTCTCTAGGTAAAAATTTGACGGAGAAATTTTTGTTGGAACATGTTATGATAATATGTGGTTTTATAGTTATTTTGAGCTGAGAAATTCAATAAAGTCATTAATATTGACGTTGGATTAATATTTCTCAAGATATGACTAAACTTTTAAAATAAATACATCAAAATCTGAAAATTCGCGAATTTTCAGAGGGCCATAGAAGTTCAACCATACATCCTAGGACAAAATAAATGTTTTTTTCGTTTTTTGTGATACCAAATTAGTACATAAACGTAGTTTTAGGGTTTTATAGGTATTTTGAGCTGAGAAATGCATTAAACACATTAATATTAACGAGGGTTTAATATTTCTGAAGATATGACCTAATCTTTACAATAAATACATAAAAATTTGAGAATTCGCTAGTTTTCAGAGAGCCTTAGAAGTTCAATTATACATCATAGGACAAAATTATTGTTTTTTTCGTTTTTTATTACATCAAATTAGTACATAAAAGTAGTTTTATCAAAATCGATACCCCAAAAAAAGTTCGAAAATTTGGCATGTATTTTATACGGATTTTTCTAGGTAAAATTGTGACGAAACAATTTTTTTGGAACGTGGTATAAAAATATGTGGTTTTATAGGTATTTCGAGATGCGAAATTCACTAAACACACATTAATAATAACGAGGGATTAATATTTTTTAAGATTTGACTACATTTTTATAAAAATACATAAAAATTTGAAAATTCGCGAATTTACAGAGAGCTATAGAAGTTCAACCATACATCCTAGCACAAAATAAATGTTTTTTTTTGTTTTTTATTACGTCAAATTAGTACATAAGCGAAGTTTTAGCAAATCGTTTTCCCAAACAAAGTTCGAAGAATTGTATGGATTTTTTTAGGTAAAAATTTAAGGAAGTTGTTGGAACATAGTATGATGATATGTGATTTTATAGGTATTTTAAGCTGAATTGATTAAACACATTAATATTGAGAAGGATATGACTAAATTTTTACATATATACATACAAATTTAAAAATTTGCGAATTTTCAGACAGTCATAAAAGTTCAACCATACATACTACGGCAAAATAAAAGTTTTTTCATTTTTTATGACATCAAATTAGTACATAAACGAAGCTTTAGCAAAATCGATTTCCCAAAGTTTTCTCTAGGTAAAAATTTGACGGAGAAATTTTTGTTGGAACATGTTATGATAATATGTGGTTTTATAGGTATTTTGAGCTGAGAAATTCAATAAAGTCATTAATATTGACGTTGGATTAATATTTCTCAAGATATGACTAAACTTTTAAAATAAATACATTAAAATCTGATAATTCGCGAATTTTCAGAGGGCCATAGAAGTTCAACCATACACCCTAGGACAAAATAAATGTTTTTTTCGTTTTTTGTGATATCAAATTAGTACATAACCGAAGTTTTAACAAATTTCCCAAAAATAGTTCGAAAATAATTTTTTAGGTAAAAATTTGACTGTAAAATTTTTGTTGGAACATGGTATGATAGTATGTTGTTTTATAGGTATTTTGAGCTTAAAAATTGAATAAACACTTTAATACTAACGAGGGAATAATATTTCTCAAGATATGATCTAATTAGAAGTTCAACCATATATCCTAGGACGGTATGATATGATAGTATGTTGTTTTATAGGTATTTTGAGCTTAAAAATTGGATTGGATAAATACTTTAATACTGACGAGGGATTAATATTTCTCAAGACATGACCGAATTTTTACAAAAAATACATAAAAATTTAAATATTCGCGAATTTTCAGAGAGCCATAGAAGTTCAACCATATATCCTAGGAGAAAATAAATGATTTTTTCGTTTTATATGACATCAAAATAGTACATAAACGAGGTTTTAGCAAAATCGATTTCCCAAAAAAAGTTCGAAAATTTTGTATAAATTAAGTAAATTTTTAGGTAAAATTTGGACGGAGAAATTTTTTTTGGAACAAGTTATGATAATATGTGGTTTTATAGGTATTTTGAGTTGAGAAATTCATTAAACACATTAATTTTGACGAGCGATTAATATTTCTGAGGATATGACCTAATTTTTACAATAAATACATACAAATTTGAAAATTTGCGAATTTTTAGAGAGCCATAGAAGTTCAACCATACATCATAGGACAAAATAAATGTTTTTTTCGTTTTTCATGACATCAAAATAGTACATAAACAAAGTTTTAGGGTTTTATAGGTATTTTGAGCCGAGAAATGCATTAAACCCATTAATATTAACGAGGGCGAATTTTCAGAGAGCCATAGAAGTTCAACCATACATCATAGGACAAAATAAATGTTTTTTTTTTCATTTTATATGACATCAAATTAGTACATAAAATTTTCAGAGAGCCATAGAAGTTCAATCATACATCCTAGGACAAAATAATTTTTTCTTCGTTTTTTATGACATTAAATCAATCGTTTTCCCAAACAAAGTTCGAAGAATTGTATAGATTTTTTTAGGTAAAAATTTAAGGAAGTTGTTGGAACATAGTATGATGATATGTGATTTTATAGGTATTTTAAGCTGAATTGATTAAACACATTAATATTGAGAAGGATATGACTAAATTTTTACATATATACATACAAATTTAAAAATTTGCGAATTTTCAGAGAGCCATAAAAGTTCAACCATACATACTACGGCAAAATAAAAGTTTTTTCATTTTTTATGACATCAAATTAGTACATAAACGAAGCTTTAGCAAAATCGATTTCCCAAATTTTTCTCTAGGTAAAAATTTGACGGAGAAATTTTTGTTGGAACATGTTATGATATTATGTGGTTTTATAGTTATTTTGAGCTGAGAAATTCAATAAAGTCATTAATATTGACGTTGGATTAATATTTCTCAAGATATGACTAAACTTTTAAAATAAATACATCAAAATCTGAAAATTCGCGAATTTTCAGAGGGCCATAGAAGTTCAACCATACATCCTAGGACAAAATAAATGATTTTTTCGTTTTTTGTGATACCAAATTAGTACATAAACGAAGTTTTAGCAAAATCGATTTCTCGAAAAAAGTTTGAAAATTTTGCATAAATGTATGTATTTTTTTAGGTAAAATATTGTGGAAAAAATTTTTTTTGGAACATGGTATGATAATATGTGGTTTTACAGGTTTTTTGCGCTCCGAAATTCATTAAACACATTATTATTGACCAGGGATTAATATTTCTCAAGATATGACTAAATTTTTACAATAAATTCATCAAAATCTGAAATTTCGGGAATTTTCAGAGAGCCATAGAAGTTCAACCATACATTCTAGGACAAAATAAATGTTTTTTTCGTTTTTTATGGCTTTAAATTAGTACGGAAATGAAGTTTTAGCAAAATCGATTTCCCAAAAAAAGTTCGAGATTTGTGGATTTTTTGGTGGCTCTCTGAAAATTCGCGAATTTTCAGAGAGCCATAGAAGTTCAACCATACATCCTAGGACAAAATAAATGTTTTTTTCTTTTGTTTGCGATATTAAATTAGAACATAAACGAAGTTTTAGCAAAATCGTTTTCCCAATAAAAGTTCGAGATTTGTGGATTTTTTAGGTAAAAATTTGACTGAGAAATTTTTGTTGGAACATGGTATGATAATATGTTTTTTTATTTTAGGTATTTTGAGCTTAAAAATTAAATAAACACTTTAATACTACCGAGGGATTAATATTTCTCAAGGTATTACCTAATTTTTATAAAAAATACATAAAAATTTAAATATTCGCGAATTTTCAGTGCGCCATAGAAGTTCAACCATATACCCTAGGACAAAAAAAATGTTTTTTTCCTTTTTTATGACATCAAATTAGTACATAAACGAGGTTTTAGCTAAATCGATTACCCAAAAAAAGTTCCAAAATTTTGCATGGATTTAATTAAAATTTGGACGGAGAATTTTGTTTTGGAACATGGTATGATAATATATGGTTTTATAAATATTTTGAGCTGAGAAATTCATTAAACCCATTAATATTGACGAGGGATTAATATTTCTGAAGATATGAGCTAATTGTTACAATAAATACATAAAAATTTGAAAATTCGCAAATTTTCAGAGAGCCATAGAAGTTCAACCATACATTATGGGACAAAATAAATGTTTTTTTCGTTTTTTATGACATCAAATTAGTACTTAAAATTTTGAGAGAGCCATAGAACTTCAACCATACATCCTAGGAGAAAATAATTTTTTTTTTCGTTTTTTATGGCATTAAATCAGTACATAAACGAAGTTTTAGCAAAATCGATTTCCCAAATGAAGTTCGAAAATGTTACATCTAATTTGTATGGATTGTTCGGTAAAATTTTGAGACATTTTTTTTGGAACATGGTATGATAATATGTGGTTTTATAGGTATTTTGAGCTGAGAAATGTATTAAACACATTAATATAGACGAGGGATTAATCCAATGAATTATGAATAAAACATATTGAGGTATGTAAAAATATAATTTACATAAAAGTCTTGATATGTTAAAGGTTATATTTAACTGCAAAGTTATAATGTTCAATTTTGTTTCAGATTACTAATGGGCTTAAAATAATGAAAAACCATCAGCAAAATGTCTGTTTAACATTCCATACCAAGCAAACAAAAAGAAAGGCAGCTTGGAGAGATGAAAACAAAAAGTCATGTTAACTGAAACTTTCTAATAGTTCAAGTGTTCTCAAAGTCTTAAATTGATATTTACAAAAAAGAAGAGAGTAAATATGTTTATCATAATTCATGTGAGTGAAATGGACTGAAAGAAGAAGCCGAAAAAAACAGAATATTTTATTGTAAATGAAAAAATCGTTATTTTCATTAATAAAGAAGGCCAGTATCTTATGAACTAAAACTGATTATATATTCAAAATTTTTCAATAGTAACACCCTATTAATAAGGATTCTATTAACTTTCTTTTATAAAGTGTATGATATGTAAATTTGGAAAAATCCAACTCGTAGAGTTATTCGACAGGATGGTGATGGAACACTGTGTAAAAATCAGTAACTATATAACTAGCCAAATTTAGTAATTGCCTCACTGTTACTATAAACTAAATAATTATACATAAATTTGAAAATGTTATAACACTCTCGCCGCCGTTAAGATTCTGAATTTTTTTATCGTGGGCCAAATTTATATTATGTTATAAATTGACTTAATAAATGGTTGTGAACTATTGTTTTGGTTTTATTTTAAAAATTTCCTTTTCCAACCCCTAGTTTGTGCAGTGTACATTTATGTTACGCCTGCATAAGTACAATTATTATTGTTCCGTGCGCCGTGTGTAACATTAATGATACACTGTATTTTAGGTTAGTTTTTGTTTCAGATTAGCAACTAGATCTAAATAATGGCTCACCGATACTTATCCCAGGAGGAACTAGAAGCAGAGATAGGTAATATGTCTGAAAACTCTGAGGATAATGATGAATTTTTGGACAAACTTGACATGAGCGACGAAGACATGGATGACTCCGATGCCGATCCCCATTATGACCCTTGTACTGATGCGGAAAGTTCGAACTCCTGTGGTTCTCTAAGCGATGAAGATGCTCCTGGACCATCAACAAAACGTCCCCGAAAAACCTATCATCAACAAAATCATGTTCCAGGCAATAATCCCCCAGTCAATAACCTTTCAGCCAATTATCCACAGACTAATATTCTTTTAGTGAATACAACTCCTTGCAATAATGTTCCGGTAAATAATCATCCAGTCAATGCTCCTCCTGCAAATGTTCCTCGTGATTTTTCAAATCTAATATGGACAGATCCAGTAGGAAACCATAAACAATTTACTTTTTCTGGACAAGCTGGAATGGACGCAAACGTTAGTGGTATGTTGGCAATGGCTGACCCTATAGACGATTTTCAACTATTTCTAACAGATGATATAATAAACGTTATGGTTCATCAAACAAACTTATATGCCAACCAGACACTACTAAATTCAGATGCTGGTCCTCGGTCTCGGCTTCACGATTGGTTTCCTACAGACCCGAATGAAATGAAGCGATTTATTGGCCTAATTGGCTGGATGGGAATGGTAAAGGTTCCAAGGTTAGCCGATTACTGGAGCAAACATAAGCTATTTTCATTTCCTACCCCGAAATCAGTAATGCCGAGAAACTGCTTTGAATTGTTATTGCGGTTCTGGCATTTTGCCGACAACGAGGAAGCTGTACCAGGTAATCGCTTGTACAAAATTGACAACGTTTTAAAAAAATTTGTTGCCAATTTCCAAGATTCCTATACGCCAGGAGAGAAGATATGCATAGACGAAACCGTAGTTCCTTGGCGCGGTCGACTGGTTTTCCGCCAGTATTTACCTAAAAAACGGCATCGCTACGGTATAAAGCTATACAAGCTATGCACAGATAGAGGATACACGTGGAACATATCCGTATACGTAGGAAAAGACAGGACAGACGATATGTCAGCAACTGAAAATATTGTAATAAATTTAGTACAAAGGCTTCTGAACAAGGGTAGGATCCTTTATGTAGATAATTTCTACACTTCTATACCTCTTGCGTATAGACTGATCGATCAAAAAACACACCTTGTTGGTACTCTCCGTTCCAATCGAAAGTATATTTGTGAAGAAGTCCGACAAAAAAAATTGAAAAAAGGTGAAATAATATCCAGAGAAACATCTGATGGGCTTACTGTGGTGAAGTGGCGAGATCAACGCGATGTGCTAATGCTGACAACGCGGCATTTAGGTAATGAGACAGAACGTGTTCAAATAAGGCAAAAAATAATAGAAAAGCCTTCTTGTGTTTTGGATTACGACCAGGGAAAGTTTTCAGTTGATGTCAGCGACCAGCTTGCCTCTTATAACACTGCTCTACGTAGATGCACGAAATGGTATAGGAAACTTATAATAGAGATCATCTGGGGGACAAGTTCAGTAAATGCTACCTATCTATATAACGAGTCTTCCACGAAACAGCGAGCGCTAACAATGACTGAGTTCAAGTTGTCAGTCATTCAGTCTCTCTTAGAATCTGGTCTGGATGACAATACCACAACCAATCGACGTCAATCTATTCCACATCATCTAATTCAACATCCGACTAAAAAAAGGGCCAGATGTTGTGAATGTTATAAACGGTACGGAAAATACGGCGTTGTAATCGAAGGAAAGAAAAAACTACCTTCCTTAGTGTGGTATATTTGTGATACATGTGAAGGACAACCGCATTATTGTAAAACTTGTTTCAACGAAACTCACTAGTTACCGACTTTTATTTTTTACTGTTTTGTATTCCTTGTATTTTATTTTTTAGAATGTTACACAATGTTTTCCTGTCATGTTTTTTATTTTTTGCTGTTACATGTTTCATTCTGTAACGTTTTTCTTCGTTAGAAAGTATGTATTTTATTTTGGTTTTTAAAGTTTTGCAGCAAATATTTGGTTTTAAATAAACTATTTTTAGACTTTTTATGTTTGTAAGAAGTATTTGTACTTTTCTAAATCTTACTCGAATAAAAAACAACAAAGTTGCAAAAAAAATCGGGTTTGTTCATTTTACTTCAACCCCGTAAGTTATATTCGTCCTGCGCCAATGTTCTGTATACCAAAACAATGCCCCAGGCCAACAGAATTAACTTCCCATATGAAATACGTTATCGGTGTTACAATATTGATATACCGGCGTTTTAAGCAAAATTTTCCAGGTGTACATTAATGTTACACGTCTGCCAATACAGAGTGTACATTAATGTTACACCCGGCGTTAAGGTTATATTTAACTGCAAAGTTATAATGTTCAATTTTGTTTCAGATTACTAAAGGGCTTAAAATAATGAAAAACCATCAGCAAAATGTCTGTTTAACATTCCATACCAAGCAAACAAAAAGAAAGGCAGCTTGGAGAGATGAAAACAAAAAGTTATGTCAACTGAAACTTTCTAATAGTTCAAGTGTTCTCAAAGTCTTAAATTGATATTTACAAAAAAGAAGAGAGTAAATATGTTTATCATAATTCATGTGAGTGAAATGGACTGAAAGAAGAAGCCAAAAAAAACAGAATATTTTATTGTAAATGAAAAAATTGTTATTTTCATTAATAAAGAAGACCAGTATCTTATGAACTATAACTGATTATATATTCAAAATATGTCACTTTCAATAGTAACACCCTATTAATAAGGATTCTATTAACTTTCTTTTATAAAGTGTATGATATGTAAATTTGGAAAAATCCAACTCGTAGAGTTATTCGACAGGATGGTGGTGGAACACTGTGTAAAAATCAGTAACTATATAACTAGCCAAATTTAGTAATTGCCTCACTGTTACTATAAACTAAATAATTATACATAAATTTTTGAAAATGTTATAACAATATTCCTGAAACATTTTTTGCCGAGCTTCTTCTGTAAATTTTTCATTGCATTTTAGGCGACATTTTTCATTACAGGGTGGCAATAACTTTTTAGCAGGGCATTTTACGATGTTTTTATGTTTGTCTTTTTTGGTTACTTTAATGGTCTCTTAAGCGTTTTGAAATATTTTTTTTCCAAAGTGTCGTGTTTCGTTTTCTTTTTCGGCATTTTTTACTTGGAGAATTCTCATCTAAAACAGGACTTATTCTTCTTCTTCTAAACGAAGTTCGAAAATTTTGCATATGGATTTTTTTAGGTAAAACTTGTACGGAGAATTTTTTTTTGGAACATGGTATGATAATATGTGGTTTTATAGGTATTTTGAGCTGAGAAATTCATTAAACACATTAATATTGCCGAGCGATTAATATTTCTGAAGATATGACCTAATTTTTACAATAAATACATAAAAATTTGAAAATTCGCGAATTTATAGAGAGCTATAGAAGTTCAAACATACATCCTAGGACAAAATAAATGTTTTTTTCGTTTTTTATTACATCAAATTAGTACATAAACGAAGTTTTAGTACAATCGATTTCCCAAAAAAAGTTCGAAAATTTGGCATGTATTTTGAACTGATTTTTCTAGGTAAAATATTGACGAAAAAACTTTTTTGGAACATGGTATAATAATATGTGGTTTTATAGGTATTTTGAGCTGAGAAATTCATTAAACACATTAATATTGACGAAGGATTAATATTTCTCAAGATATGACTACATTTTTATAAAAATACATAAAAATTTGAAAATTCGCCAATTTATAGAGAGCTATAGGAGTTCAATCATACATCCTAGGACAAAATAAGTGTTTTTTTCGTTTTTTATTACATTAAATTAGTACATAAGCGAAGTTTTAGCTAAATCGATTTTACAAACAAAGTTCGAGGATTTGGCATGTATTTTGTACGGATTTTTCTAGGTAAAATCTCGGCGAAAAAACTTTTTTGAAACGTATTATAATAATATGTGGTTTTATAGGTATTTTGAGCTGAGAAATAGATTAAACACATTAATATTGACAAGGGATTAATATTTCTCAAGATATGACTAAATTTTTACAATAAATACATACAAATTTTAAAATTCCCGAATTTTCAGAGAGCCATAAAAGTTCAACCATACATCGTAGGGCAAAATAAATGTTTTTTACGTTTTTTGTGAAATCAAATTAGTACATAACAAAGTTTAAGCAAAATCGATTTCCCAAAAAAGTTCGAAAATTGTGGATTTTTTAGTTAAAAATTTGACTGTGAAGTTTTTGTTGGAACATGGTATGATAATATGCTGTTTTATAGGTATTTTGAGCATAAAAAACACCTTAATACTGACGAGTTATTATAATTTCTCAAGATATGACCTAATTTTTACAAAAAATACATAAAAATTTAAATATTCGCGAATTTTCAGAGAGCCATAGAAGTTCAACCATTTATCCTAGGACAAAATAAATGTTTTTTTAGTTTTTTATGACATCAAATTAGTACATAAACGAGATTTTAGCAAAATCGATTTCCTAAAAAAAGTTCGAAAATTTTGCATGCATGATTTTTTTAGGTAAAACTTGTACGAAGAATTTTTTTTTGGAACATGGTATGATAATATGTGGTTTTATAGGTATTTTGAGCTGAGAAATTCATTAAATACATTAATTTTGACGAGGGATTAATATTTCTGAAGATGTGACCTAATTTTTACAATAAGCACATAAAAATTTGAAAATTCGCGAATTTATAGAGATCTATAGAAGTCCAACCATACATCCTAGGATAATATAATTTTTTTTTCGTTTTTTATTACATCAAATTAGTATATAAACGAAGTTTTAGCAAAATCGATTTTCCAAACAAAGTTCGAGGATTTGGCATGTATTTTGTACGGATTTTTCTAGGTAAAATCTCGACGAAAAAAAATTTTTGAAACATATAATAATATGTGGTTTTATAGTTATTTTGAGCTAAGAAATAGATTAAACAACATTAATATTGACAAGGGATTAATATTTCTCAAGATATGACTAAATTCTTACAATAAATACATATAAATTTTAAAATTCGCGAATTTTCAGAAGGCTATTAAAATTCAACCTTACATTCTAGGACAAAATAAATGTTTTTTTCGTTTTTTATGGCCTCAAATTAGTACATAAACAAAGTTTTAGCAAAATCGACTTCCCAAAAAAAGTTCGAAAATTGTGGATTTTTTAGTTAAAAATTTGACTGTGAAGTTTTTGTTGGAACATGGTATGATAATATGCTGTTTTATAGGTATTTTGAGCTTAAAAATTGAATAAACACCTTAATACTGACGAGGTATTATAATTTCTCAAGATATGACCTAATTTTTACAAAAAATACATAAAAATTTAAATATTCGCGAATTTTCAGAGAGCCATAGAAGTTCAACCATTTATCCTAGGACAAAATAAATGTGTTTTTAGTTTTTTATGACATCAAATTAGTACAAAACGAGATTTTAGCAAAATCGATTTCCTAAAAAAAGTTCGAAAATTTTGCATGCATGATTTTTTTAGGTAAAACTTGTACGAAGAATTTTTTTTTGGAACATGGTATGATAATATGTGATTTTATAGGTATTTTGAGCTGAGAAATTCATTAAATACATTAATTTTGACGAGGGATTAATATTTCTGAAGATGTGACCTAATTTTTACAATAAGCACATAAAAATTTGAAAATTCGCGAATTTATAGAGATCTATAGAAGTCCAACCATACATCCTAGGATAATATAATTTTTTTTTCGTTTTTTATTACATCAAATTAGTATATAAACGAAGTTTTAGTAAAATCGATTTTCCAAACAAAGTTCGAGGATTTGGCATGTATTTTGTACGGATTTTTCTAGGTAAAATCTCGACGAAAAAAAATTTTTGAAACATATAATAATATGTGGTTTTATAGTTATTTTGAGCTAAGAAATAGATTAAACAACATTAATATTGACAAGGGATTAATATTTCTCAAGATATGACTAAATTCTTACAATAAATACATATAAATTTTAAAATTCGCGAATTTTCAGAAAGCCATAAAAGCTCAACCATACATCGTAGGGCAAGATAAATGTTTTTTTCGTTTTTTGTGATATCAAATTAGTACATAAACAAAGTTTAAGCAAAATCGATTTCCCAAAAAAAGTTCGAAAATTGTGGATTTTTTAGTTAAAAATTTGACTGTGAAATTTTTGTTGGAACATGGTATGATAATATGCTGTTTTATAGGTATTTTGAGCTTAAAAATTGAATAAACACTTTAATACTGACGAGGGA
Source organism: Kuschelorhynchus macadamiae (assembly GCA_030620095.1). NCBI lineage: Eukaryota > Metazoa > Arthropoda > Insecta > Coleoptera > Curculionidae > Kuschelorhynchus > Kuschelorhynchus macadamiae. The sequence goes on from JAUTXW010000308.1 coordinate 177,707, forward strand.
TTATAATTTCTCAAGATATGACCTAATTTTTACAAAAAATACATACAAATTTAAATATTCGCGAATTTTCAGAGAGCCATAGAAGTTCAACCATTTATCCTAGGACAAAATAAATGTGTTTTTAGTTTTTTATGACATCAAATTAGTACAAAACGAGATTTTAGCAAAATCGATTTCCTAAAAAAAAGTTCGAAAATTTTGCATGTAAATGTATGGATTTTTTAGGTAAAATTTTGACGGAGAAATTTCTTTGCAACAAGCTATGATAATATGTGGTTTTATTGGTTTTTTGAGCTGAGAAATTCATTAAACACATTAATATTGACGAGGGATTAATATTTCTGAAGATGTGACCTAATTTTTACAATAAACACATAAAAATTTGAAAATTCGCTAATTTAATAGAGAACTATACAAGTCCAACCATACATCCTAGGATAAAATAATTTTTTTTTCGTTTTTTATTACATCAAATTAGTACATAAACGAAGTTTTAGCAAAATCGATTTCCCAAAAAAAGTTCGAAAATTTGGCATTTTCTAGGTCAAATTTTGACGAAAAAACTTTTTTGGAACATGGTATAATAATATGTGGTTTTATAGGTGTTTTGAGCAGAGAAATTGATTAAACACATTATTATTGACAAGGGATTAATATTTTTCAAGATATAATTACATTTTTACAATAAATACATATAAATTTTAAAATTCGCGAATTTTCAGAGAGCCATAAAAGTTCAACTATACATCCTAGGGCATTTGTGATATGAGATTAGTACATAAACAAAGTTTTAGCAAAATCGATTTCCCAAAAAAAGTTCGAAAATTGTGGTTTTTAGGTAAAAATTTGACTGAGAAATTTTTGTTGGAACATGGTATGATAATTTGTTGTTTTACAGGTATTTTAAGCTTAAAAATTAAATAAACATTTTAATACTGACGACAAATTAATATATCTCAAGATATGACCTAATTTTTACAAAAAATACATACAAATTTAAATATTCGCGAATTTTCAGAGAGGCATAGAAGTTCAACCATATATCCTAGGACAAAATAAATGTTTTTTTCGTTTTCTATGACTTCAAATTAGGACATAAACGAGGTTTTAGCAAAATCGATTTCCCAAAGAAAGTTCGAAAACGTTGCGTGTAAATGTATGGATTTTTTTAGGTAAAATTTTGACGGAGAATTTTGCGTGGAACGTGGTATGATAATATGTGGTTTTATAGGTATTTTGAGCTGAGAAATTGATTAAACGCATTAATATTGACGAGGGATTAATATTTCTCAAGATATGACCTAATTTTTACAACAAATACATAAAAATTTGAAAATTCGCGAAATTATAGAGAGCTATAGAAGTTCAACCATACATCCTAGGACAAAATAAATGTTTTTTTCGTTTTTTATTACATCAAATTAGTACATAAACGAAGTTTTAGCACAATCGATTTCCCAAAAAAAGATCGAAAATTTGGCATGTATTTTGTATTGATTTTTCTACGTAAAATTTTGACGAAAAAACTTTTTTAGAAAATGGTGTAATATTATGTGGTTTTATAGGTATTTTGAGCTGAGAAATTCATTAAACACATTAATATTTCTCAAGATATGACTACATTTTTATAAAAATACATAAAAATTTGAAGAGTCGCCAATTTATAGAGGGCTATAGGAGTTCAATCACACATCCTAGGACAAAATAAAAGTTTTTTTCGTTTTTTGGGACATCAAATTAGTGCATAAACGAAGTTTTAGCAAAATCGATTGCCCAAAAAAAGTTCGAAAATTTTGCATGTTCGTTCAATTTTTTTAGGTAAAAATTTGACGGAAAAATTTTTGTTGCAACATGGTAAGATAGTATGTGGTTTTATAGGTATTTTGAGCTGCGAAATTCATTAAACACGTTAATATTGACGAGGGATTAATATTTCTCAAGATATGACTACATTTTTATAAAAATACATAAAAATTTGAAAATTAACCAATTTATAGAGAGCTATAGGAGTTCAATCATACATCCTAGGAAAAAAATTAGTGTTTTTTTTCGTTTTTTTCTGACATCAAATTAGTACATAAACGAAGCTTTAGATTTCCCAAAGTTCGAAAATTTAGTATGGATTTTTCTAGGTGAAAATTTGACGGAGAGATATTTGTTGGAACATGTTATGATAATATATGGTTTTATAGGTATGTTGACCTGAGAAATTGATTAAACACATTAATATTGACGAGGGGTTAATATTTCTCAAGATATGACTACATTTTTATAAAAATACATACAAATTTGAAGATTCGCCAATTTATAGAGGGCTATAGGAGTTCAGTCATACATCCTAGGACAAAATAAAAGTTTTTTCCGTTTTTTGTGACATCAAATTAGTGCATAAACGAGGTTTTAGCAAAATCGATTGCCCAAAAAAAGTTCGAAAATTTTGCATGTTCGTTTAATTTTTTTTAGGTAAAAATTTGACGGAGAAATTTTTTTTGAAACATGATATGATAATATGTGGTTTTACAGGTATTTAGACCTAAGAAATTCATTAAACACATTAATATTGACCAGGGTTGAATATTTCTCAAGATATGACCAAATTTTTACAACAAATACATCAAAATTTGAAAATTCGCGGATTTTCAAAGAGCTATAGAAGTTGAACCATACATCCTAGGACAAAAAAATGTATTTTTGGTTTTTGTGATATCAAATTAGTACATAAACGAAGTTTTAGCAAAATCGATTTCCCAAAAAAAGTTCGAAAATTGTGGATTTTTTAGGTAAAAATTTGACTGAGAAATTTTTGTTGGAACACGGTATGATAATATGCTGTTTTATAAGTATCTTGAGCTTTAAAATTGAATAAACACTTTAATACTGACGAGGGATTATAATTTCTCAAGATATGACCTAATTTTTACAAAAAATACATAAGAACTTAAATATTCGCGAATTTTCAGAAAGCCATAGAAGTTCAACCATTTATCCTAGGACAAAATAAATGTTTTTTTAGTTTTTTTATGACATCAAATTAGTACATAAACGAGGTTTTAGCAAAATGGATTTCCCAAAAAAAGTTCGAAAATTTTGCATAGGTAAAACTTGTACGGAGAATTTTTTTTTCGAACATGGTATGATAATATGTGGTTTTATAGGTCTTTTGAGCTGAGAAATTCATTAAACACATTAATATTGACGAGGGATTAATATTTCTGAAAATATGACCTAATTTTTACAATAAATACATAAAAATTTGAAAATTCGCGAATTTATAGAGAGCTATAGAAGTCCAACCATACATCCTAGGATAAAATAAATGTTTTTTTCGTTTTATATTACATCAAATTAGTACCTAAACGAAGTTTTAGCAAAATCGATTTCCCAAAAAAAGTTCGTAAATTTGGCATGTATTTTGTACTGATTTTTCTAGGTCAAATTTTGACGAAAAAATTTTTTGGAACATGGTATAATAATATGTGGTTTTATAGGTATTTTGAGCTGAGAAATTGATTAAACACATTATTATTGATAAGGAATTAATATTTCTCAAGATATGATTACATTTTTACAATAAATATATACAAATTTTAAAATTCGCGAATTTTCAGAGAGAAACAAAAGTTCAACTATACATCCTAGGGCATTTGTGATATCAAATTAGTACATAAACGAAGTTTTAGCAAAATCGATTTCCCAAAAAAAGTTCGAAAATTGTGGATTTTTTAGGTAAAAATTTCACTGAGAAATTTTTGTTGGAACATGGTACGATAATATGTTGTTTTATAGGTATTTTGAGCTTAAAAATTGAATAAATACTTTAATACTGACGAGGGATTAATATTTCGCAAGACATGACCCAATTTTTACAAAAAATACTTACAAATTTAAATATTCGCGAATTTTCAGAGAGCCATAGAAGTTCAACCATATATCCTAGGACAAAATAAATGTTTTTTTCGTTTTTTATGACATCAAAATAGTACATAAAGGAGGTTTTAGCAAAATCGATTTCCCAAAAAAGTTCGAAAATTTTGTATGGATTTTTTTAGGTAAAATTTCGACGGAGAAATTTTTTTTGGAACAAGCTATAATAATATGTGGTTTTATAGGTATTTTGAGCTGAGAAATTCATTCATGACCTAATTTTTACAATAAATACATACAAATTGGAAAATTTGCGAATTTTCAGAGAGCCATAGGAGTTCAACCATACATCATAAGACAAAATAAATATTTTTTTCGTTTTTTATGACATCAAATTAGTACATAAACGTAGTTTTAGGGTTTTATAGGTATTTTGAGCTGAGAAATGCATTAAACACATTAATATTAACGAGGATTTAATATTTCTGATATGACCTAATATTTACAATAAATACATAAAAATTTGAGAATTCGCTAGTTTTCAGAGAGCCTTAGAAGTTCAATTATACATCATAGGACAAAATTATTGTTTTTTTTCGTTTTTTATTACATCAAATTAGTACATAAAAGTAGTTTTATCAAAATCGATACCCCAAAAAAAGTTCGAAAATTTGGCATGTATTTTATACGGATTTTTCTAGGTAAAATTGTGACGAAACAATTTTTTTGGATCTTGGTATAAAAATATGTGGTTTTATAGGTATTTCGAGATGCGAAATTCATTAAATACACATTAATAATAACGAGGGATTAATATTTTTCAAGATTTGACTACATTTTTATAAAAATTTGAAAATTCGCGAATTTATAGAGAGCTATAGAAGTTCAACCATACATCCTAGCACAAAATAAATGTTTTTTTTGTTTTTTATTACGTCAAATTAGTACATAAGCGAAGTTTTAGCAAAATCGTTTTCCCAAACAAAGTTCGAAGAATTGTATGGATTTTTTTAGGTAAAAATTTAAGGAAGTTGTTGGAACATAGTATGATGATATGTGATTTTATAGGTATTTTAAGCTGAATTGATTAAACGCATTAATATTGAGAAGAATATGACTAAATTTTTACATATATACATACAAATTTAAAAATTTGCGAATTTTCAGAGAGCCATAAAAGTTCAATCATACATACTAAGGCAAAATAAAAGTTTTTTAATTTTTTATGACATCAAATTAGTACATAAACGAAGCTTTAGCAAAATCGATTTCCCAAAATTTTCTCTAGGTAAAAATTTGACGGAGAAATTTTTGTTGGAACATGCTATGATAATATGTGGTTTTATAGTTATTTTGAGCTGAGAAATTCAATAAAGTCATTAATATTGACGTTGGATTAATATTTCTCAAGATATGACTAAACTTTTAAAATAAATACATCAAAATCTGAAAATTCGCGAATTTTCAGAGGGCCATATAAGTTCAACCATACATCCTAGGACAAAATAAATGTTTTTTTCGTTTTTGTGATACCAAATTAGTACATAAAAGAAGTTTTAACAAAATCGATTTCTCGAAAAAAGTTTGAAAATTTTGCATATGTATGGATTTTTTTAGGTAAAATTTTGACTGAGAAATTGTTTTTTGGAACATGGTATGATAATATGTGATTTTATAGGTATTTTGAGCTGAGAAATTCATTAAACACATTAGTATTGACCAGGGATTAATATTTCTCAAGATATGACTAAATTTTTACAATAAATTCATCAAAATCTGAAAATTCGCGAATTTTCAGAGAGCCATAGAAGTTCAACCATACATCATGGGACAAAATAAATGTTTTTTTCGTTTTTTATGACATCAAATTAGTACTTAAAATTTTGAGAGAGCCATAGAACTTCAACCATACATCCTAGGAGAAAATAATTTTTTTTTTCGTTTTTTATGGCAGTAAATCAGTACATAAACGAAGTTTTAGCAAAATCGATTTCCCAAATGAAGTTCGAAAATGTTACATCTAATTTGTATGGATTGTTCGGTAAAATTTTGAGACATTTTTTTTTGGAACATGGTATGATAATATGTGGTTTTATAGGTATTTTGAGCTGAGAAATGTATTAAACACATTAATATAGACGAGGGATTAATATTTCTCAAGATATGACTACATTTTTATAAAAATACATAAAAATTTGAAAATTCGCGTATTTATAGAGAGCTATAGAAGTTCAACCATACATCCTAGGACAAAATAAATGTTTTTTTTTCATTTTTTATTACATCAAATTAGTACATAAACGAAGTTTAGGAAAATCGGTTTCCCAAAAAAGGTTCGAAAATTTTGCATGTAATTTGCATGGACTTTTTTAGGTAAAAATTTGACGGAAAAATTTTTGTCGCAACATGGATTTAATGTGACTTTATACGTATTTTGAGCTGAGGAATGCATTAAACACATTAATATTGACAAGGGGTTAATATATCTCAATACATGACTAAATTTTTACAATAAATACATACAAATTTAAAAATTCGCGAAATTTCAGAGAGCCATAGAAGTTCAACCATACATCCTTGTAGAAAATAAATGTTTTTTCGTTTTTTTATGATATTAATTTAGTACACAAACGGAGTTTTAGCAAAATTGATTTCTGGAAAGAAGTTTGAAAATTTTGCATGTAAATGTATGGAGTTTTTTAAGTAAAATTTTGACGGAGAAATTTTTTTTGAAACATGGTATGATAATATGTGGTTTTACAGGTATTTAGAGCTAAGAAATTCATTAAATATATTAATATTGACTAGGGATTAATATTTCTCAAGATATATACCAAATTTTATATATATATATATATATATATATATATATATATATATATATATATATATATATATATATATATATATTATATTTAGATACATCAAAATTTGAAAATTCGCGGATTTTCAAAGAGCCATAGAAGTTCAACCATACATCCTAGGACAAAATAAATGTATTTTTGGTTTTTGGTGATATCAAATTAGTACATAAACGAAGTTTTAGCAAAATCGATTTCTCGAAAATAGTTTGAAAATTTTGCATGTAAATGTATGGATTTTTTGAGGTAAAATATGGTGTAAGAAATTTTTTTTGGAACATGGTATGATAATAAGTGGTTTTACAGGTATTTTGAGCTGAGAAATTCATTAAACACATTAATATTGATCATGGAGTAATATTTCTCGAGATATGACTAAATTTTTACAATAAATTCATCAAAATCTGAAAATTCGCAAATTTTCAGAGAGCCATAGAAGTTCAACCATACATCCTCGGACAAAATAAATGTTTTTTTCGTTTCTTGTGATTTCAATTTTGTACATAAACGAAATTTTAGCAAAATCGATTTCCCAAAAAAGTTCGAAAATTGTGGATTTTTTAGGTAGAAATTTG